>CANYLF010421793.1:0-17310 GCA_948193215.1 Bocquillonia castaneifolia
CATTTATCTTCATGCTAACTTCTTTAGTTTGACAGTCAAGAATGGCATGATTACTTGACAACCAGCCCATCCCCAAAATCACATCATAATCCCGAAGGTTAATCACTACTAGGTTCACAAATATTGTTTCACCATTTAACAAAATAGGACATGCTCTCATAACTGTATTTACTACTACAAATCCTCCAGCAGGCATGGAAACACAAATTTCACACCCCAATGGTTCTATTCTACCATGCACACGCAATGCAAACTCTTGAGAAACAAATGAACATGTAGATCCTGGATCAATCAATACATATGCATCATGTTCACAGATTGAAAGTATACCAATTATAACATCTGGAGATGCTTGCGCCTCCTACCAAGTCAAAGCATATACTCTGGCCTGAGGAAGTGATGGTTCAATAAACTCTGTATGAATAGTTGCTAAAGTCCCTCCACCTCTTCCTCTACCTCTGCCCCTGCCTGTCCCTAATACTGGAGCATTATCTCTAACACTGCTTCGACCTACAAACTGATAAAAACTAGCTCCACCCCCACCAACTGGACGCTCTCTAGCAAAATGCCCCGGTTTGCCACACTGATAGCATAGTTGATGGTTGGAATTGTTATTATTATTCTATCCTTTATATATTTTAGGTGTTGAAGTATTTGTTTGGTGATTTTGATTAACATATTGTTGTTTAATTAATCAAATGCTTATTAAGTCGCCAGCTCACTCCTTGGCAATTTTTCCCAGGTAAGCAAGATAGTAGATAGCGTAGCAGTGCATTGCCCAAATTTTTGCTTCAAACAACTTGATCAGGTGGGCCAGAGGAGTTGTCATGAGCATAATGGGCATTTTGGAAAACTTATGTGTGTATTTATGTGGTGTAAAAGCTTTTATTGTATATTTAATCTTGAGTCAATGAAATCATAAATATGTATGTGTTTAATGCCTTATAAGAGATATGTTGACTCTAGATGTCATGGCTTAAGTTACTAGATTTCTCACTCAAATAAAGAGTTAAACTTATTTAGATAACACCTTGTGTATTGATTTTACTATATTTTGAACTCAAATAATGAGTAAAGCATATTCAAATATTTTGCTTTGTTTTGAAAGTTACTACTTTTTGTACTCAAATAACGTAAACAATATATTTGAATAATTCCCCTACATTCAAAATTTGCTAGATTTAATACCTAAATAATAGGTATGTGTATTCAAGTAACTGATTTATTTGCGAGTTACTATCATTTATACTCAGATAATGACTTATATGTATTTGAATAACTGATATGTTTTACCTAAGTTACAATTCTTTATACTGAAATAATATTTAAAACTTATCCAAATATTAGTGCTAATAAGACTTTAACATATAATTATATAATTAATTAATCTTGTTTTCTTTAAAGGGTTGTTACATCCAATCCCGACTCAAGTTAATGAATTAAAATAATAATCTCGTTATAAGATTTTTTTTATAAGTAATAAATTTTATTAAAAGCCAGAAGGTGTGGCGAGCTTAAAGTGTTTTCGTTATTTAAGACTACGACACCGAGCAAAGAAAACAAATAATTAAAAACAGTAGACTAATAATTATTAGTCCTAAAAATAGCATCCAAGGTTCTATAAACCTCTAAACCACTATAAGGAAAACCTGGATGATACAATTTATAAATATAAACAGCATCTAAAATACATCCAAAAATAAGGGAATTAAATTTGACATTGAGTCAGTAAAATGCATAAGATAATAATTTTCTTTTAAAATTCCTAAAGACCCAATAAAAATATAAATTAATAATTCATCAAATATATAGAAAAATTATGCCTAGTCATACATTATTATAGTGTTTTAGGAAAATTTTATCTGTAAGAGTTTTTTTAGAATAAAAATCTAAAAATTATTTATTAATTTTATATATGTAAAATAAATTTAATCTCATTTTATATTTTCTAATTATATTACATTGATGATGGTAATAATAATAATTATTATTATTATGTAATTTTTAAAATCATAATTTTTTATTTTAAATAAATATGTATAGAAATAGTATTAGTTTTAGAGATTACATTTTATTTTTTTTAAATAGAGATTACATTTATTTTATTGATAAATATATTTACTTTATAGTTTAATAAATGCTTTTAAAGAATTTGTTAACAAATATTACTATTATTGTCATTGTTGTTATATTATTATTTGTGAATATATTTGTGAGATTATATATTTTCAACAACATTAAATTAAGAATTATGTGATATTATTTTCTTAAATTCTTATTTAATGATTCAAATATAAATTTTGATTAAAAACTTGTAAAATATAAAAAAGTCATCCTAAATAAAAATATTTACACGCTCCATTTCTTAATCTTAATCATTTTGAAAAATACAGTATATTCAATAAAATTATTTTTAAACAAAAAATCATCCAAAGTTATCTAAAATTCCTATAATTCATTAATATATACTTCACAAATTTCAAAGTAAAAAGAAATTAATCAAATGAAAAATAATTTTTATTCATTAAATGTATTATAGATATTAAATGAGATAACTACCTCCTTAAAATAATAAGTAAATTATAATTTTGAGACATTAAAAATGTTACTAGACTTTTGGAACAGAAAATGTATTAATCAATAAATTAATAAACTATTTATTTATCGATAATTTACTAACCTTTATGAAGTAATAGTTTTCTCTAATTTTAATAGTATTATTTTATTGAGATTTTATTATATTGGCATCACGGACTATCTAATATTATTAAGTGGATGGTCTTTACAAACCACTTAATAATTGAATCTACTGAAATGTTTTTGCATAAATAAAATTTATGAAATAGGGTAGGTGATTTCATTGTAAATCATATATTAATTTACTTTTCAAAATATAATGTTTATATCCCACTCAAAAAAAATACAATGTTTATATGGAAAAATTCTAATAAAAAAGAATTTAATAATGTAATAATATGTCATAGTCAGGGCATTACTAAAGATCGTTGAGACGTAGTGGTTAAAGAATTTGGATACATGCCTATCAAAACTACAAAATCAAATCCCTTTGTCAAGTAATTTAATCCTCAAAATTGGGTGTAGATTCATCAAACTTCAAGGAATTTAGGCTAGCATGTCAATTTTTGAGTTTTTTAAGGAAATAAAAATTTAGTTAAACAAATGGATTCTTTGCTTTAACATTTCTAGACCACAGCACCACTAAAGCATAAACACAAATGTCCAAAAAATGGGAATTAATGAGATCTTTTTGGCACAAAGAGGAAAGAATTGGAAAATTTTCAAGTCACGTGAGATTCCAGGAAAGCTTTGATTAAAGTCTGTAAACTGTTTTGAAAGATATATTCCATTAATTAAAATTGTTTACCACTAATTTAGTAGTATTAGATCTCAAACTTTTCTTGTTTCTTAGATTAGCTTTCTGACATTGAGATGCAAAATGTTTCTTACTTTCAAGTCATTATTCTGTAGTCATTTTTATTTTAAAACTTAGAAAATACTAAAAGCTGGCTCTCCAAAGTGAGATTTCTTCCACCTTCATTAAATTTTAATTTTTTTTCAAGCATGAAAAAAGGGTAAAGATTTTCCCTTTTCTTTTTATTAGGGAGCTCTTTTATGCTTTTCTTTCTCGCTCTTTTGGGATTGCATTGATTCAGCCATTAACTTTAGAAAAAGAACAAAATAGTATCGCAATTAAATACCCTTTTGTTAAATATTGATCAAATTGGAAGCTCAAAGCTATTTTCATGAAGGTTTGCTATCTTGTAAAGTTATAACAAGTTCTTTTATATCAAAGTGCATCAAACCTAGATGTTGACAAGCTAACTCATGTATTTCAACTTAAATTGTGTCAACAACAACAACAATAATACTAATAATAATAATAACCAAATTAATGAAAGTTCCCAAATGAGATAAGAAGGGAAAACGAAACTATTGTTTTCACAATTATTTATCTAATCAATATTAAGGTAAAGCTTTAAGGTAAATTATTTGGTTTTGTGTTATTTCACCCTCTAGCTTTCTGTAATAAAAATATAAAATAGCATCTATGGGAGCCAACTTTATAGGATACCCCTAAAAGAAGATAGAAAAAGAAGGGAAAAAACACCCAAGTAAAAAAATGCCCTAGCAAGTTCATGGACCATAGCATTATTCCTATCATCATTCATTCCTTTAGAAATAAGTCATAAGTGTCACTTTTTCTAAAGATTTTCTTGTATGAGATATGATCAGCGAATTATAAGTAGATTTCAGTACTAAAATTTATAAATATGTATCTTTAATCCATTGAATCATAATCCATATAAGATTTTTTTTATTACATGCATTTTCAAAAAATAAAAAATAAAAGCTATATTTACAATTACTATTTGAAAAAGGTTGTGCAAAGGATCCAAGATTTTCCTATTTAGTCTATTTCTATTAGATGAGCTAATTAAGAGAGGAGAGTAATTTGTCTTCCCATATTTTCAACATGATACTTGGTAAGAACTCAAGAAACTATTAAGTGTATTAGACTCATTAAATAATTCAATTCTTAATTGATAAATTCAATCTCCTATTCAGACATTGCCTGAGTATGTAACACACATTTAGACAATATTCAAACATCATAATTTTATTGATCTAGAGTGAGTCTAATTATAAGGATTTTTTAAACAAATTTATATGGTCATCTATACTCTAATACAAGGAATAACCTTAAACTTCATTATTATTTGTGGCAGTTTAGCACCAGTTTAGCACCTAATCAAGCATAAGGAGAAGATTCTAGTTTCGGTTTCGATTTCAAAGAAGACGGTTCAATTCTTGTTCAGTTCCGGTTTCAAATCATTTTATAAAATTAAAATTTACGGTTGTAGTTGTAGTCAGAACTGCCAGTTTCGATTCCTCTTTTGCAGGATTCGAAACTGAACCTTAAAGAACAATTTTGGTTCTAACTCCTGAAACCAAACCAAATTCCTGAATTCGATTCCAGTTTAGTACTGTACTTGAGCATGTCTATTTGTATATTTGCTGTTCATAGCAAAAATCATAGATCGTTGCATAATGAGTCGTATTTACCAACCATGGTTAAAAAATTTTGTGTTTTGTTTTGTTCTCTCTTCTTATGAGCTGTTATATTTGTTTTTGCTCGCAAGTGTATGAATTATATTCTAAAAGAATGTCTCGTAAGATAACTGAATGATATTTTGTTCTCTTGTCCAATTAATCCCCCAACATATTTATATACAAAGGACATTATGGGCCAATGATGTTTTGTTCTCTTCTATACTAGTGATTTTTACCCTAATAGAAACCCTTATCATACAATAATTTTCACTCATCATATAAATCCTTTAGGTAAACGTTCACTGGGGAAAAAAAATAGGAAAAAGAGAGGTATAATGAGAAAGCTAGCTAATTAAGACTACTGTTTACAAAATGATGTCCAATATAATTACAAGTTTTTTTGGCAGAAGTAATCAATTTTTGCTTCATAAGGTTGTTTAATCATTATTAGTACATAAAAGTGAAGAGAAAAATTGGAATTATTCCTCAACAAATAGATGTCAATTGACAAATGAATTTTGGTAGATAGTGAGTAATGATTCCATGACCGTTTTCTCCCCTTCACTATTGCTAAATTAATCATTAATTTCCTTTTTCTTCACATGGGCAACAACTATTTTCTTTCTTTTATAATGCATCATGCACTAGTAATTTTTTTTTAAAAAAAAATGTGTGATTCCATTTTTTTTTAATTTTTGTTTTTGTCTTTGCATGGTTTCCATGAAGTTTCGATAGATGCATGGAGATGCTTCCTTTATAGAAGGCATTCATTAGATAAAAATGTGTCATGATCGATCTACCATCAAATTTTTTAAGTTTTGGTGTCGAAAGAACGTTCCATTCTCCAAATATTCATTTCTAGAGTTACCTTCCTCAGTGTATGTATATTAAATTATTAATCAAATATCAATTAGCTGCAGGCATACGGACAAAAATAAAATAAAAATTTTTTGGCCTTAATAATCTAGTGAGTTTAACACTTTGGAATCTTAATTTATAGTGTTGCGTTGTGAGGTTTATTGTGCTGAATTCATTCTAGAACTCCTTTTATTTAATAAAACTATTGAGCAGAATTAATTAAGTGCGCATTTGCAATTTTGTAGCTTAAAATTACTTGGTTGTGAATCGTGATCCAGTTTTTTTTTTTTTTTTTTTTTAAATCTCATAGTTTCAATCAATCTCACTGTAGTGACATGCAGATTAGTTTTATATATAAAATTGAAGGAAACTTCTAATTACAAAATCTCTCATTTCATCAAAATAAGAAGTTTTAGTAAATTTCAGTTGAAATGCGGGGCCATTGAAGTTCCCAATTACAGAGATTCATTGGATGGAAATTTATAAGAACTTCCTAATCCCTAGGTAACTATAAATAACTCAACAAGATTGCCACTTTCAAATGATCATGAAATGAAGTCCTATTTATTCTAATAGGCTTGAGATATGTTCTATATCTGCATCATATATATTCTATCATTATGAAGAAGTAATAATAAAGGTCTCCAAGGTTTAGCACGGTGGTTAAGACAATGATTGAAGCATATATATTAAACTTCTGAAGTCTCAAATTCAAATTCCAACCCCATATAAAAAAATAATAATAATAAAGACTAAAATCGAAAGGAAAAACATGCATACAATATTTTTTTCTGAAAATATGAAATACTTTTTTTCCTTGTTCTTTTTGTCAAAAATATATATATTTATAAAATTCATAAATCTGTATAAGAAAAAGAACCATCCCATCAATTTTTTTAACCATTCAATATTCAGAATTGATCGGATGAGTAGAATAGAATAAAAAAATAAAAAAATCACAACCTTTTTTTTATCTTGAAAGTAAAATCAAAACATTGATCAAGTTATTGCTGTTGCCCAATAAGAATTCACACATAGTAAACGAAATTGTTGATAATAATCATTTCACTCACCTACTGCCTACACTACACCACAAACAAGCACGACATGACATTCCACTTGCTTTAGCTATGCCTTCTCTTTTTTTTCTTGTCTTTCACTCTCTAATTTTTTTCCCCCTTTTTGCAATGCATTGAGATTATTATGCCACGTGTTGGCCAGAGGGGTCCCTGTATTCTATATTTTACTCCTAGAATATGGCAAACACTTTCACAAATTCTAAAGCCACAACAGCCATAGCCATTGATGCACCAAAAGACTCGACTCAACCCCTAATCAGTGGGAGAAAACCAGCCATTTGCTTGCCCAGGTTTCTTGGCCGACAACCCAACGGGAGTACCTTCATCACTTGGGGGTTATCTATCCCACTGCACAAAATTATTCCACATTCCTCATGGCACTTGGCACATAAATTCTTGCAACATAACAAGATAAATTCTATCAAGATACCAATATAATCTAGTACTAAAATCCTTTGCTGCTTTTATGTCTTCTCTAGAATACAGAGACCTGATAAAAAAAATATCACTACAAACTAGTGGACCCTCTTGAATTTAGACCTCAAAAATTCAAGGATGGAACATACATCTGACCAAAACAGCCTTGTAGGCGCCATTATTTTCGTACATTCAAGTCTCACGTATACATCTTACGATCAAATCCCAACCAATTAATGGATAACATTGTACAGAATAAATAATCAATAATAATAAGTCCAATCAAACAAGGACAATAGCAAAAGTTCTCATTATTTATCTCAGAATCAATTAGCAGCAAAAATGATCCTGTTAGCGTCCTAATCACCATCTCTTTTTTTATTAGTACTTACAAAAGAATTATCTTCCCATAAAAATGTTTAAGAGCATTAAGCTGACAGTCCCAGGCCCTCACTATCTCTTTCAAGTTAGATAAGATTAGTCAGTCATTGACACAATAATGGAGTAACAAAGGAATTAATTTACAAAATCCTCATTCTAAAACCTGCCCTCCCTAGAGCCCTACATCTGGAGACTACAAATTCTAGTTGAGAGTTGAGACAGATTATGGGACTAAAGCTTTGGACTACTCTAAAATCACAAAAGATTACAATAATGCGTACATGCTGAAATATCCAATGCACCATTTTAACTGAGAAGAAAAAAAGACGATTAAAGTTCATCCTATTACCAGAAATTATATAGTTGTAGTAGTTATGATACAAAGTTCATTTTTAGAAATTTTTACCCTGCGTCCAAATTTTCCTTTGTCAGGTGAATTCACCATCTTCACAACTTCCAGTCAGTTCAGAACCTACCCTGCATAGAAACAAGAAACATGTAAAAAGAACCTCAATGCTCATATTGCGAAGATGTTCCTACAGAGTAAAGTCTTTCCAGAACACAAAGATGCAAATACTAATTGCCACAGAAAGCAGTTTCCAATCGCTGAAAAGCAGATTCATCTCTTGACTCTTCTTTGAATAAATATTACAAATACATTAACTGCAAAGTCAGATGCAAAAGAAATGGCACAATTATGGAACTTCCCTGTTGTTAGGCTTAAGGCCATTTAACTTTTCCAAACATGTGTTTTCTGTGTGAGGTTCATTACATTATTGGAATCCCTCAAGAAAAAGGAAGGTCGCTCGATCGCTTAAAATTAAGTGAATTACATTTTCAGTATATGCTAGTAGCAAAATTTATGACCCAGCTCCTTAAAACCACAAATTAAATCTAGCATTTGAATTTCTAGGCTAAAATAAATTTAACTGAGAAAAGTAAATGAATTCACAAGGTTGTGCATCAATAATCTGAGGTTAGCAAGTGAAAACATAGACAGCTAAGGCTAGTCTTAATGGTAATGTATTAACTAACTCGGTGTATGCATCTACAAACTCTGTCACACCCAAGTTTAATGCATTTTTAAGAAAGAGAAAACAATTCTTCTTTTCCTCTTGGCTAAAAATGCTGTATCAAACTAAAGGACTCAAAACAAGTTAGAACAATTGGATTTCAACAGCAAGGCAAAGTAGAGAAGCTTAAAGAGAAAAGCTAAGACTAAGTTGTTTTTCAGTATATTTACGCTTTGTTTTGAAAGTACGGGACAAATAAATGGAAAAGGCAAGTTATCAGAGAACAAATAAGATGTTTACCTCAAACAATTTGACTAGCTAAAGTGAAAATATCTTCCAAACTCTCAACAACCAATCAAACAAATTGAACAATAATACATCAACCACTTCAGCCAGCTACCTTTATGACACCAATTTCATCAATTTTTGAGCTCTTATGCTGGAAGAAAATATTTAAGAGGAAAAAAAAAGACAGTGAAGTAAATGTAAGAGACGAAAAAGCTAATAAATAGAAGAATCATATTGGCATAATTCATGAAAAAGAAGAGACGAAATGAAACTCAGTGTGCAGAAAAATAATCCAAACATGAAGTTAATCTACATTACCTTACTTTTTTTGTGCTTGTGAACATCATTAATATCTTCATCTCCATCATGCTTCCTTTTCTGAGATCATAAAAATTCCAAAGATACATAAAGGGGACACCGAGAAAGTCAATCATGCACAAAAAAAGAAAGCTAGCAGGGGGTTTGCATTTGGAACCATATGGACAAAGTTAAGGAGAAGAAGCAAACAGCATTTCTAAAACCTTCACCTCAAATCACAATTGACATGCTTCATTCCCCAGAACCAGAATACTTTATTTATACCCAGTGATCAAAAGAATAACATTCCTTTTAAACTTCAGGAGCAAATAAGCCCTAGCTGGTTCATTTTTAAGTCAAAAATTTTCAATTCATTCCCATTTACCACAAATTTTTAAACAAGTTCAATCCGTAGCTACAAGAGAGCAATGACTTCCAACCTTATCGTGGTGTTTCTTCGAGTGATCACCACCAGAGTCATGATGCCCACTTCTATCCTTCTTCTTCTCCTTGTCTTTATCTTTACTTCTATCTTTATCTTTATCTTTATCTTTATGACGGTGTTTGTGCTTCTTATGCTCTTTATCCTCTTTCTTATCTTTATCTTTGTGTTTTTTATGCTTCCTCTCCTTGTCTTTTGACTCACTTTTTGATTTTCCAGCAATTGTAGGTGTCCCCTTTTCAGCCTGATAAAGATGCAGAGAACAAGAAAGAAAAAGAACAAAATTAACTGCCTCAACTTCAGTGGCAAGCAGCAAAATACTCAATGATTGCGGAATCTAATGCCACACAGCTTCTTTGTATCAAAACATAATTAAGCCAACAGATGGACAAATTTCAAAGATATTATGATTCTTACAGGAGGCAAGTCTATAGGAGTGGTTTCCTTCAGTTGGAATGCCTCTCTTAGTACATCTAAATCAAATGGTTGAATGCGTATGTTGCTATCTCTGGAAGAGGAGGTATTCTGGATGAGCTGGTCCAATTGCATGCCTTCTCCTTTTCTGATTTCAGTATCCCCCACAACATTGTGAAGATAATGAGTGTCAGAAATTGATAAAGGAAGTGAACGTTTGCAAAAGAACTCGTGGTGAGGCAACAACTTGTAATGACTTATAAGATCAACAGCTCCAGTCAACTCTCTTGGTCCTAAAGATGAAAACATAGGAAAGTATCTTAAGTGCCAAAAAAGACAAAACACGAGGAAAACATCGTGATCAGTATCTAGTTATTTTTAACATGTTAGTTTCTTAAACATATATTTAGAATAATAACTAAGTTCATTAAACATGAGGAAAACATCATTGTCAGTATCTAGTTATTTTCAACATGTTAGTTCTTTAAAACATATACGAGCATAATAACTAAGTTCTTTAATCTAATTATCAGTTCTTCTAACATGCAAATATAATCAAATCTTTCAATGTTCCTAATAAGTGCAAAATTTCACAAAAAAATTCACCGTGTGTGCGAGACCTTCATGTGACAATTTTATTTTTCGGCGTGTTAATAAAATTATTAACACAAGTTAGATTCATCCATTACTGATAGTGTGTCTAGGTTCATTTATGAAAGCATCCAACTGCTACATAGTAACCAACTGTCAATAAGCAATCAGTAAAAATTTTTAAGGGCTGAGGGATCCAGCTGTCCTAAATCTAATACAAACAGCATAACCAAGAAATGCTCTAAGTCATATACAAAAGAACCATATTAACAACGATGAAAAAGAAAAATCAGCAACATCAGCAATACCATTTTAAACGTTTTTTTTCCATTTTAGAGCCAAAATTGCTAAATTTATAATACTTATTTATTCTATATTTTTCAGAGGAATAAAAAATTTATTTGATGTGAACCCCTCAGCTAGGGTCAGGTAAAAACATGTAACCCTATGTGCACAGGTTCTACATGGAAAATAGAGGCTCTAATCGATGAAACCTTGAAAGATGGATTGGATCCAGAGCTCAAAATTAATAACTTTGGATTCAAAACAAGCCACCGTGCAAATAAGAACAATCCTCCTATGGAGTGCTTTCTTGTACTTCAAATTGAAAAATACACAGCTCCATGACATCAAATCTAAGTTCCAGCAATTAAGGGAATGGTGAAAGAAGAAAAAGTTGAAAATCAGACACAAATACTCCAAAAAAGAATTCATACCTCTTCCAAACTTTTTGCTTTCAGGATCCATAGTCAATGTTTCAGGAGAAGGTGAACCATTAACTGCAATTTCATTTACACATGAAAAAGAATGCTTTATAACCATAACCATCAAATATCAATAAAAAATAAAATCCAAGAAATGAACAAGGAATTATTAATCATGCTCTGCTTAAGCTAGGAATATATTTACTCTAATATAGGCATATGAAATGCATTACAAGGCACATGATTAGCCCGTTCTGATAATTACACAGGAGATTCTGGCTAAACATCAATAGTTATCAATTGATTTAAGTTCTACTGAATTTGTATTCTATACTAGGATCGCATGCCGAGGCACTCATGGGTGGCCCATTCTGGTATATTACACAAAATAACTGTGTTTACACTTTACATTGCCATGTTTATCAAATAGCAGTTCTAGTGGACATGAACCATAGTCCAAGTCACATATCAAACTAAACTCAGAACACTTTTGCTCCAAAAGATTGATTTTCTACATTTTTTTATTTAATTCATTCTTTTCATGCTTATCATTGCTTTTGGGATGACATAAGATCTAATGCCAAGTAACAAAGGTATAAATAACCTTGTCCTTCATAAATGTCAATTATTGTTTACTAATTCTCTATCCGTTCTGCATTACTATTTACTAAAAAAACCAGATCCCTTTCAAGGACGAACAACAATGTTCATGTGCTTGCTACGGATAACAAATATGCTTTGGCAAAGAGTAACATGCAACAGAAACTCATTGTTTCACATCACATTCTTCATTCCTATGTCCTAACATTAGCAATTACCATATACCCTTTGCTAGTTCAGGTCAAATGCGATTCATGAAAGCTCCTTCTAATCTTGCCAACATGTATTAAATGGTATTAACCTTGATGTAAAAAAGAATAAAGAAAATTCCACCAGACAAGATAGCTGCTTGTGCAGTGGTGTCCCATGTAAAATGAAACAACACAAATTATAGTATTAATAACAATTCAAGTCCAAAATTTATATCTATACCATAAATTCAAAACTCTTACTACCATTTTCTGATATCCAAGAGTTAACAGTCAGTATAGTAGTAAGTTTTCTTCAAATTTCACTTAAAAAACTAACACCACCTCTATGACGGCACCCTCTGCGCACTTTCCTTAGTAAATTATGGCATGTATATATAACTATCCCATCCACCCCTTTAGTTAGTGAATTAGAAAACCACTGTCATAGTCATGCACCTCAGTATGTAGTTGATGTAGTTTCCAATAATATACCCTCGAAACCCACCACCCATATAACATGATTAGTTACTAAATTAAGACAATAATCATCGTTACCATTCAACAGCGAAAACTCAACATTTCAATAATCAAAACTCAAATACAAACATAGTAACATTCAAATTTCAAATACAAACATAATTTACATATTCAAAACCCACTTGCAGTAAATTAATATACCAAGAAAGCATACCTTTGACATGGATACCAAAAGAATTGACTTAAACAAGTTGTTCCTCTATGAAGGATCACGGGACCAAAATTTGAATCTCTATTCTCACTCCTTGCGCAAAAACTCAGATACCCAATTCGTTTCAAAGGTAAATATATCAAACTGATTAAAGAAAACAAGAAATTTAGGGTTTTTGACCTGAGAAATTAGCAATGTTAAGTAAAAAGATCGGATTTTGGGGGGATGCAATAAGTTATGAATTGAATTGAAAGGTGAATAAATTATTGAAATTGAAGACAGAGAGTGGAGAACGAGGAAGTAAAATAGAAAGATCAAAAGAGAAAAGTAAGATAGTAAGTAAGGGAGTGAGTAATTTTAATGGTGGTCCTGTAAAAATGATTGAAATAGCTAAGCTAGGGTTTCGAAGAGAAAGGAAAGACCCAGACAATAATAAGACTTACACACGCAAATGACACACTTCTTCTGTTGTGTTTCCCATTACTATTATTATTAATATTTTCTCTTCTTTCTTATTTATTTTATAGTTTTTCTTTTATTTCGTTTTTTTATTGCATGTGGTGTTGTGTGTTATTTTTCTTAAAAAAAAATAAAACTTAATTATTGTTATAAAATTGAAATTGAATTGTTTTTATTTGATTTTAGTAGTGTTTTAATTAGAAGATAAATATTTTATAGAAGAATAATATTGAGAGAATTTAAGAACTATAAACTTTGCATATATTTTCTATATCAATAACTGAATGAAGGTTCAGTTTATATAGAGGTTTTCTTTTCACTATTTGCGAACTATTCCCTCACATGTACACTACTAGTCATTCACATGATTCATCACAAAAATCTCCTCTACTCTTATTAATTTTGGCTAACTATTTTTTTTGTAATTATTTCGTTCATAACTTAAAGATTTGAATATATTTTTTATAACAAAGGAAAAAAAAACATTACCAATAATTTTTTTTCATTTGTTAATTAAAAAAATTTTAAGGGTTCCTCATTATTTATTTTCACACTCTTTTTTTTTTTTTTGAAAATGTTTATACCCTTCTATGAAGACAGAAGACAAGAATGGATCAAGATAGTATTTTTTTTTTCTTATTTTGTTTTGAAAAATTTTATTAATATCCTTTTTCTTTTGTCACTAAATATTATATTGGCGTTGTGCTCAGCTGATGAATCCCAACTTGGAGGAACTGGAAATAGGGCATGAGGATTTGAAGAGAATAGTAGAGAATGGTGAAGGAGCAATTGAGTGCTTTTCCAAATTAAAAGCGCTTACAATAATAGGTGGAGACTTAATAAGAGATGCATCTTAGAAGGCTGTACAATCTAGAGAAACTTGCTGTTTTTGGAGACCATTGGTATGGTTTTGGAGATTATTGGTCTCCTTTTAGAGTTGATTTAAAAGAGCTATTCTCAGAAAATTGTAGGCTTAAACATTTGGAGATAAACAGAGCTGATTTGAAGCATATATGTGGGGAAAATGCTGCTGGACTGGAAACTCTTCAGACTTTAAAAATAAAATGTTGTGATAGCTTGATTAATATAGGGAATCCCTCATCATCCTTCAAATATCTAACAACTCTTAAGGTGAGTGGGTGGGTGTCACAAGTTGACGAACTTGATAACTGCATCTACAGCCAAAACTATGCAGAATGAGCCTGCCTATCTGACTGCTCTCAGATGACCCAAGTAGTGGAAGACAATGGAGATTACTCGGAGGATAAAATTACTTTCAGAAATTTAAAAAATTTGGAACTTGATGGATTAAATAGACTCACCAGCTTTTGCTCGGGGAATCATGCCTTCACTTTTCCAATTTTAGAAGAACTACTCATCTCTCAGTGCTCTCATATGAAGATTTTCTATAAGGGAGATGTAGATACACCAAAGCTACGGGCAATCAAAGTTAACAAATACAATCCAAATCAACAAATGTGGGAGGCAAACCTTAATGCCACCATTCTAGCTATATATGTTCTTATTAAATGAGGTAGGAATTGATTAATCACATTACATAATTTTCTTATTATTTCTCATATATATATATATATATTGCAATGATATTCTAATTAATAGGTTTAATTTAATCTTTTATTTTTATTATTCATGTGTAAAGTTTCTAACAACCAACATGTTTCGGGATTATTAGTTTTCCACGTATTTCCAACTGTCCAGACATCCTGCGTTCAAAGAGAAGTGGCATGACCAACACTTGGGGAGGGGCTTCCACCGTGTAAAAACTCTTATAGTGGATGAATGTGAAATCCTCACAAAGGCAGTGCCAACTAATCTACTGCGGTCTTTAAACAACTTGACAGAGTTGAATGTAAAATATATCATGTGCATCAGTAGAAGAAGTATTCGACATGGAAGGAATGTCTACAAATCATGGAGATGTTGGGTTGCTGCCACGTACGACTGAGTAAATTGGAATTGGTTGACCTGCCAAATGTTGAGATGTTTGTGGAACAAGAATCCTAAGGGAATTTTGGAATTCAAGAACCGTAAGGTGCTCACTGTTGAAAATTGTAATGAAATGAAGTACGCATTTACTTGGGCTGTGGCCTTGTGCCTTGACCAACTCCAACATGTACAACTCAAAAATTAACATGTACAAGGAAGTGGTAAACTGGAGTGTCCAACATTGAAAATGATTAGCATTTTTGGCTGTTTAAATGGAAGGCGGCAGACGTTAGGCAGTGAAATGGTTATTATGGTAAGTTGATTTGTTAGTTCCATTCTCAAATATGACGATTATATTTTACTACACTCTACTCTCTCTGGATCTAATAATTCCCGCGAGAGTTCTTCTCCAAGCTAAAAGTTTTACAGCTTTATTCCATTCCCAAAAAATCACCTTTTCTTATTTTTGGTTTTCTTCAAAGATTTCCCAGTCTTGAAAAGCTCGTCGTCAATAGTTCTTCCCTCAAAGAGCTATTCCTGTCGAAGAGCACAAATACAATGGTGGGCAAGAAGATGTCATGATACTCCCACATTTAAGAACTCTGGAGCTAGATGATGTTCATGATTTAAAGACCATATGGAACAAAAACTCTCAACTGCAAAGCCCATTATTTGAATATCTTGACACTTTAAAAATCAGGTCTTGTGGAAATTTGATTAATTTACCACCATCTTCGGTTTCTTTTCAGATGCTGACAACTCTGAAAATACACAAGTGCCACAAATTGGTATGCCTGCTGCCGTTTTCAGTGGCCAAAACTATGGTGGAACTTGTGTCGCTGGAAGCAGAATGTTGTGACATGTTGATGGAAATAGTAGCAGGGGAACAGAACTCTACAACGGATGAGATCGTCTTCTGTAAATTAAGAAAATTAGAACTCATTAATTTACAGAGCCTGAAAAGCTACTGCTCAGTAAGTCATACCTTCAAATTCCCATCTTTGGATCAAGTGACCGTATCAGTGTGTCCCAATTTAAGGATTTTTTGTCCCGGAGATTTAATAACACCGATGCTACATAGTGTGAAAATGAGCTCATTTGGGTTGAAATCTCATTGGGAAGGCGATCTCAATTCCACGATTGAACAACTGCCCATGAAAATGGTATTGTCTTGTTACATTATTCTTGTTTGACAGTTAATTATTTATCATCTCTACTTACTACACAATCTTTTAATAATCACATATTTCTGGATTAAAAGGTTGGTGAAGAAAAAGGATTTCCGACTATCATGGTGTCCTGTGGTCAAACAGAATTGGCAAGACCAATACCTGGGGAGGCATTTCCACAACGTGGAAACTATCATAGTGGATGAGTGTAAATCTTTTATAAGAGCTATTCCAGCCAATCTGCTGCAGTCTTTAAACAAGCTAAAAAAGTTGGAGGTAGAATCATGTGCATCAGTAGAAGAAGCATTCGACTTGGAAGGAGTGTGTACAAAAGATGGAGATGTTGGGTTGCTGCCACGACCTGCCAATGTTGAGATGTTTGTGGAACAAGAATCCAAAGGGAATTTTGGAATTCAAGAACCTTAAGGTGCTCAGAGTTGAAAATTGTAGGAGCTTGAAGTATGCATTTACTTGGGCTGTGGCCTTGTGCCTTGACAAACTCCAAGAGGTACAACTAAAAAATTGTGAGATGATGGAAGCAATAATAAAAAATGAGGAGCTAGCTAAAGAGTTACTATCTGAGATCACACTTCTTCCTTCATTAGATTCCTTGGTCCTTGAATGTTTGCCTAAACTTTCAAGTGGTAAACTGAAGTGTCCAACGTTGAAAAAGATTAGCATATGTGACTGTCCAAATGC
>CANYLF010421893.1:0-11907 GCA_948193215.1 Bocquillonia castaneifolia
ATTTTGCATCTACTTGTTTAATCAATTTAATTAACTTGATTAGTTTATTAGGTTGTTAAACAAAACATCGAATTATAATTATTGATCTTAACTCTCTATAGTTAAGGGTGATAATTCCGCATTTCAATTGCAAACACTTAAGTTAGATTCTTGGGTGACAAATCTGATTTGCAGGTAAGGGTGCTTCCTCGTTAGGATTCGATCTTACTTGGTTAGAATTGTTATTCAAGCTAATTTAGTGCTTGAACGTATCCGTCAAGTTCAGGTTTGTATCACCATTCCCGGGGTTAGGGTTACCTGGCAGCAATCTCAACAACCAAGTCATAGGCATCCTCTAGAGGACGTGCTGATTGCATTTTTGGTGTGATTACTTCTTTCCCAGGTCACACTATGCTTTACCATTCTCCTTTTGGTATTGTGGAGCGTGCTCTGACTTTGACTTCCCCTTACATCAATTTTTCTCCAGCATGCACTTATGTAAGCTTCTCAAACTTAGTGCCTTTTGGATTCAATTATGTTTTTCTGACTTGCTTTCTTTTTTAGATCCCAATTACTGAGGTTGCCCGTCTTACTAGCTACTATCAACTAGCAAGGCTCTTACTGTTGAGGCTTGTGATGCTTAGCGATTGGCTTATGAGCGTGCATCATAAACGAACCATTATTTGAGAACTCGTCTTAACGAGTTGGAGGCAGCTGCAGCTTTAGATGATCAGGACGAGGATGTGGATGTCACAGTTGACACGACTGCTACTGGAGATTGTTCTCATCAGGAGGCGGACCAAGATGATGGGGAGGCATAGATAGCACTTTTTCTTTCTTGCTTGGACCATTTTAGGGATGTTTTGTTGTTTTTCTTTTTTTTTTTGTTTTTTTTTTCCTTTTTCTCTTTTCGGACATGTATCTACACTTTACAATCTATGGACATTTATTTATTATGGATGCATGTTTTTTCTACTTTTCTTATGATGTATGCATGAAATGGAATGCTTAGAATCCCCCAAAAAGCTGAAAATCTGCAACTTCTGGGTTGCTAATGTTGAAGTGTCGTTTGAAGCACATCCATCGCTAGTGTAGGAAAGGCATTAGTATGTTTGTAACACCACTTCACTTGCAGGTGCGATGGGTTGCGGTGTTTTGACTCCATTTTTTACTTCTTTCAGACCTCGAACTTCCCTAGACACCACAAGTTGCATTTAGAAGGATTAGGTCATTTTAGAAGCTTCAGAAAACATCAACCTGACTTTGAATTTCTCCTTATTTCCTCAGGGATACTCTTATCTGAGGGGCTGGTAGAACTATTGAGAGGAATCTGACTTTTATCGGTAGAGTAACTAATGATGATGATTATAAGGCCTGGTTGATCTGGTAAATGTCGTTCTTGTGTGTTAATGTGTTGGTTGAGCTGTCTGATGATGATGGTAGGAATGCTGAATTATATGATGCAAGCAACATAAAACATACAAAAAAAGCTAGAGAAGATGCAAGAAATGCATTGGAAGCTAGTTTTAACAATTTTAAGTGGATTAAGAAGAATAAGAAAAATTAGGTCTCATAGCTATTCATTTTATTTATGCAATGTTTTAGCTTTTAGTTATGCAGACATAAACTCCAATATCATAAGCAGTCTTGACAATTTTCTAATGCAAAGTTTATTTTATTAATATTAGCACAATATGCGTACTTTAACAAATTACATTCGACATTACTGCTATCTCACTTTCTTCTCTCAATGTTTATTTTGCCTTTATTTTTGCCCAGACTACCTCTTTCTGAGGTTTTTAGCATAGCAGGCTTGGCCTAATTTTTACTTTGAACGTATTTTTATAAGTTTTTCACTCTAGCGGGTGCCCTAATTTTTGTATGAGCCGTCTAAAATGGATTTTTAACTCATCGGGCTTTTATTTTTATACATTTTTCTAAAGGTAGTATTTCTTAAAATGATCCAGGTTGACAGGTTCTCTGAATTTGTTCCCTTCCAGATCTGAAATCTTCAACACTCCCTTAGGTAAGATCTTCTTGACTAGATATGGGCCTTCCCAGTTTGGCTTGAACTTTCCTTTTAGATCAAATGGTATAGGCCTGGCTTGCTTCAGCACCCAATCCCTTTCTTTAATTGGTCTAACTCTAACACCTTTATTGAATGCTCTGGCTATCCTCTGTTAATACACTTGAGTGTGGTGCAGAGCTTTCTTTTGTTTGTCCTCTAAAGACAAGAGGTGTTTGTACCTCGATTCAGCCTACTGTGCTTTAGGAATCTTTGCTTCTAAAGCCACTCTCAATGATTGAATATGAGTCTCAATTGTCAGCACAGCTTCACCTCCAAACACCAAGGAATAAGGAGTTTCCCCTGTTGCACTTCCCATGGTTGTATTGTAGCCCATAAGTGCATAGGGTAACTTATCTACCTAGTCTTTATATGTTTTCACCATCTCAGCCAGAATCTTCTTAATTGTCTTGTTAGCTGCTTCAACTGCACCATTAGCCTGAGGTCTGTAAGGTGATGAGCTGTGATGTTCAATCCCCTTTTCTTCTAGTAGATCTATTGTCTTCTCTTGGAACTGAACTCCATTGTCTGAGATGATGTGATGCAGTTGCCCAAATCTATTGATGAGCTTTTTGTTAATAAAAGTCAACCATATTCTTTGCAGTAATCGTTGGAAGTGAGACTGGAGAAACACTCAATTGCAACGACGATGTATTTGTGCCCGTTAGAAGCTGTCGGCCTTATTTTTCCATTGATGTTAATCCCCCAAGCTCAGAAAGGCCATGGAGACGTCAAGTTGTGTAATTCAGTAGGCGGCAGATGAATCTGGTTCCCATGCAGTTGGCATTCATGACATTTTCTGACCATCTTTATGCAGTCTCTGTCCATGGAATCCCAGTAGTACCCTTGTCGGATTATCTTCTTAGCCAAAGTATGCCCATTCATGTGAGGTCCATAAACCCTTGCATGAATTTCCTTCATGACTTCTTCTGCTTCATGTTGGTCAAGGCATCGAAGTAGTATTCCATTAGCAGCTCGTCTATACAACATCCCCTCGTGGTAAGTGTAATTCCTCGAGGTGACTCTCAAAGAGTGTCTCTTCTTTCCCAAAGCTCCCTCTGGGTATTCTCCCTATTCTAGGAACCTCAAAATCTCATAAAACCACGGCTTCTCCTTTGGTCTATACATAGTCATCACCCATTCTCCCTAATAACAAGGAATTCTCGATCTGCTCATTACTAGTGGTTTCATTGCTATGTTCCCAGAATTTTCCCACATTGATGCCAGAGTTGCAAGTGCATCAGCCATCTAATTCTCTTCCCTTGGCAGATGTGTGAATGAACAATTTGAAATACTCAGGGTGAGCATCTAAATGTATTCCGCATACAGTTTTAGCTTCTCATCTTTGACTTCCCAATTCTCAGAGGCTAGATTGATTATAAGCATTGAATCCCCATAGATGGTGAGATTCTTTGCTCCTGTTGCAATTGCTGCTTCTAAGCCAAACACATATGCCTCAAACTCTGCCATGTTATTAGTGACTTTGAAATCCAGCCTCTTGGCTAAAGGGATGTTTTATTCTTCAGGGGTGATTAGAATTGTCCCCACTCCGGCTCCTTTCTGATTGACTGCTCCATCGAAATAAAGCTTCCACCCATTTGCCTATATCAGGTTTAAAGACTCATCAGGGAAATCATATTCCCATGTTTCCTGCCCCTCTATTGGATTCAGAGTAAGAAATTCTGCTACTGCTCTACTAGCACTAGAGCTTCATATAAGTATCGTAACGGATCAACTTTGGCTACAGCTTGAACCTGGTAAGATTGGAAGTAGTGCCTCAGCTTTAGTGTTGTCCATATTACTGCCAAGCAGGTTTTCTAAACAACATGATACTTTGCTTCGTAAGATAACAACTTCCTACTAAGATAGTAGATGGCATGCTCAACTTCATCCTTATTTTCTTGTGCAATCATTGCTCCTATAGCATCATCCTCTAAAGCCAAGTACAATATTAATGGCTTCCCTGCCCTAGGTGGCTACAGGACATGTGGGTTCATTAGATATTGCTTGATCTTATCAAATGCTATTTGACATTGTTCACCCCATTTTATCTTCTGATCCTCTCTGAGTAGCTTGAAGATAGGCTCACAGATCTTAGTTAATCTGAAGATGAATCTGCTGATGTACTGGACCTTCCCCAGAAAACCCCTTACTTCTTTCTCAGTCCTGGGTGCTGGCATGTCTTGAATGGCTTTGATCTTGTCTGGATCCACTTCAATCCCTCTCTGGCTCACAATATGTCCAAGGAGCTTTCTAGAAGTTACTCCAAAGACACATATTTTAGGATTGAGCCTCAAATTGTACCTCTCGACCTTTGCTAGGAATCAGTCCAAGGCTTCAAAGTGTCCTTCCCGAGTAGATGACTTGACCATCATATCATCCACGTAGATCTCGCTTTATTTGTGCATCAAGTCATGGAAGGGTTGTGGCCATCCACTGGTACGTTGCCCTGCGTTCTTTAGTCTGAATGGCATGACTTTGTAGCAATAGATACCCCATTCTATGATGAAGGCTGTCTTGATCTTGTCTACAAGCACCATCATAACTTGATTGTAGCCAGCGAAGCCGTCAGTGAAGGAATTCATGACACTTGATGCTGTGCTATCCACCAGAACAACATTATGAGGTAACAGGAAGTCATCCTTCATCGATGCTTTGTTCAGATATCTGTAGTCAACATACATTCTCACCCTTCCATCTTTCTTGGGCACTGGGACTATGTTGGCTAACCATGCTGGATCATCGACAATTTCCAAAAACCTAGCCTTGAGTTGCTTCTCAACCTCTTCTTTGATAAGCTTTGCCTATTCTGGTTTGAGTCTTCGCAGCTTCTGCTTAACTAGTTTCTTGTTTAGATCTATAGGGATGTGCTGTTCTGCAATGCTTCTGTTAATACCTTGCATGTCGTCATATGTCCATGCAAATACTCCTTTTCTTTTATTTAATATTTTTTCAAAATTCTCTCTTATTAGCAATAATATCAAATGCAAGTGCTATTTCCTTTGGATTATCTTTTGTGCCAAGATTAATAAAATGAGTTTGCACAGAATTAATGTAAAAAATGCTTATGGTATGATCTTTGTATTGCATAGTGCCATCAAGTAAAACATCACACAAGTAAAGCAAAATCAGCACTTATATCATTGACCTTTGAAAGAAAAAGCGGAATGCAAAGAAAGAAAAAAGGCTGCTTTTTTATTAATATTGTTTCAAGGAAAGCTTATCTAGACAACCTACCAAGCAAATCTAATTAAGCAAACAATGTTTCTAAATCTTACTAGGTAGCCTGGATCTTGAATGATGCTTCAAATTTCCATATCTTCTGTCCTGCCATTCTTCCTCAGCTCTTTTTCTTATTGATCCTCCATGAACTGTAGCAGGGCTGGCACCTTATCAACATGATATCGGATTAAATAATCCCTCATCCAATGATTCTCATCCTCTGTAAACTCTAAGGTAGTGGAGTCTCCCAGCAATCCTTCATTAATGTGAATCCATTCATCAGCAAAGCCCCACATTCCTTGACCAACATCTATAATCACTCCTTATTGAACAAACTTCTGGAATTCAAAAATTAAGGTTGGACATTCTTCCAAGTAGTGCCCATTATGACGATGGAATTGGAAATAAGGAGTATCCATGTCTAGGAGTGGCCTTGTATGCATCATTTGTGGAATCAGTCCTCTAGTGAGCATTCTGTCAAACAGATCCTGCGGTGAACCCCTCCAGCTTCCTCCAAATAGATCATCCCTAGGGATCGCTCCTTTTAGGAGTCTTAGGTTTGTAGAACTTCCCAGGTTCTTTTTCTTTGAGCTTATCTCTGTTAATGATCATATCTAGAAGTTCCCTCAACACACCACAATGATCAGCATCATGTCCCAGGCAAACACAATACTTATAGTACCTCTACACATTAGGTCCCTGCTGTAATGCAAAGTTAGGGGGGCCTACAACTTTGGGGATGAGCAGCCTTTTTTCATACAGATATTTAAAATTGTCTGATAGCGAACGACTCATATCAATTACTGGGATGTCTTGTGAGATCTCAGGGACTGTCTCCCCTACCTTTGGGAGAAAGAAATCCTTAAAGTGATCTCTAAGTAGTCTGGCCTCATTATGAACCTTATAGGGCAGTCCTTGATACCATATTAAAGCGGTTACCTCTAAGGATAAAGGAAACACTCTCAATGCTTGTGTTGGTGTAAGAAGCATTGCCTCCAAGATGAGATCAAATTGCATGATGTTAAGTCTCGGGTCTGAAGTGCCATTGAATCTCTCTATAGGGAACATCTCAAAATCAAATGGAAGTGAGTCTCCTAGCAGTGGTGGCATCATTCTCTCACTCTTTTGCCTTTCTTCCTGTAGAGCTTTTTGGACTTCAATCTGAATCAGGTTCCGGATTGCTTGAAAATGCATGTTGTTCAGAGCATTCCTAGGGGGATTTATGATGCTGCAAAACATAGGGTTAGCATGCTATGCCGTGTAAGGATGCATGAATGCATGGAGTAACCAACACAGGTAGCAAACGTTAGTCAATCACAATTACTACCAAGTGGTAGACCTTCTAGCCTTATTTCTCCCACACACATGTTCGTTAGGCCAAGTCAATACCTAGGAATAGGTTTAGGCCTTCGCATCAATAGGGGATGCTATTGCCTATGTAGTATGCACGTTCGCATAGGAAAAAGCTCTCAACATCTAAACCAAATAATAAGTCATTATGACATCCTTATCCCATGTTTTTGTCTTAACAAATTTCCTTAATGTTTCCCTCATTCTAGGGTCATTTTAGCGTTAGTCACGTACATTTATACCAACACACCAACGTCCCTTTCACAAAGGTATTAATTAAGGTCACTCTTCTCAAATTCTAATTGACCATATGTTGTAGGGTTTCTAGCATTAGTTGGGTACAATGAGACCAACACTTGAACCCCCCCATAGGTAGCAATTAGAGGTTTGATTTAAAACAACAACACTAGATTTGGGCATCATAACGGCTTCATGGCAACATATAAGCAAACTACATTTGGTAAGTCCTAGTGGAAGTTGATAGGGTCATTATATGGCTTCAATCGGTTCAATTAAAAAAGGTTCCCATAGAAGGGGAACTCCCATTAACCATCTCCCTCTTTCAAAAAAAGGTTCAAGCGATGGTAGGACATTCAGCTCAAAATTTCCCATTAACTATCACTCATTAACCATAACTATGATGGTAATCAATAATAGGACAATTCTAACTATGAGTGGTAGTCATTGGTTTCACCACCCAAGAAGTGCACATTGAAAATCAGGGGCAGCTTGACCAATGGTACGCGCAAGGTAGGGTGTTTTAATGCAAGCATGCAATGCAAGGAAATTATAGTTTGGAATAATAATGAGAAGTGGCTATAATCACATTAATCAATAGTCTATCGTTCCCTAGTAGAGTCGCCAAACTGTAGACAAAGAGGGGTTTCCTCAGTAGTCCTAGCCTGACTAACGACTGCGGCACTGCGCGTTTAGCATAAGGAAGCTAATAATAGAGTCGCCACCTGAACCGGCATCAGGAACATCTTACATGGTGTGCGTCTCGATTCCCCTAAGAATACAAAGAAACCTTGACCTCAGAGATTCTGTGATCGAACTACCACATTCTTAGGGCGTGATTCTTACTAGCCACTTCTAGAATTATTCTAACCTTCATTTCCTCTATGGCAATTATATCAAAGCAATAAAATAAAGAAAATCCCACATGTTACATGCATAACACATTTAAAAGGTCAATTTCTATTATTAACAAACAAGATTCATTTTACAATATTTTACCAAATATGATTAAAAAATCAAATTACATGCAAAAAAGTGATCAAAACACATAACGCAACAAACAACACAACCTAGGTTTCTAACTTATTTTAGCCTATTTTGATTACTAAATGAGCATTATTAGTCTTTTTTCATGCATGAAAACATACTACAATTACCCAAGAAGGATTAGAAACTTACCTCGTCGCTTAATTCCATGCGAAAATGCATTTTTTAGCCAAAATAAAGCCCAACACCACTCCAAAACTTCCAACGCCTCTAGGAGTGGCGTAACAGGCCATTCAACGCAAGTGCAACCACATATCCAAAGAAAAATGCAGAAAATCATGGAAAATGCAGCAAAATACAATATATGGATGATTTAAATGCCAAAATTATATGTTTTAAACATGTGAATAGCTAAAATAACTTCAAAACATATTATCATGCATCAATTCGTCCCTCTTCCTCTGGTTGAGTCACTTCATCCCTCTCCCCTAGTTTTTTCTTAGCATTTATTCATGCAAACCAAAGAAACACATTAATCATTCAAACAATTATTTAAAAACACAAGAACAGATCAAACATGCATTAAATCATGAAAAGAATGATTACATACCAGAATAGAAATAGAAAACTTATCTGGAATCTTCTTGGGATAGGCTTGAGTGCCCTCAGGGAGCGTCAGATGATGTTGAACAAGCTTCGCTGTTGCTAATCAACAAGGAATTGAAATGAGCAAGTTGTGTTCTTCTCAAGAACACCAAAAAAACTCCAGCCAAGGAATACCTAAGCTTTCTAAGTCCAAAAAAGAAAAAAAAACCTTTTTTAGTGAATTAATTTTAGTTTAAAATCGAGTTTAGAATCAATTTCAATTTAAAAATGAAACTCCAACTATCCTCCCCTCAAGGAGAAGCCATTGCCTTTAATAGGCAGAAAATTTTGAGAAGATGAACTTCAATCATTGAATCTTTATCCCTAGATTAGTGTTTACCCATTCTTGGGGATTAACCATTCGTATCTAGCCTTATTTGTAGGCTGTAGGGGAGTTCAAATCGTCTGATGAAGCTGCTGTAGATAGATCTTGAAGAGAGATTAGATAGAAATTCATTTTAAATGATGATAATTTGATGAAAGTCCACTTAAAATCAAGGATAAACCTAAGATAATGATAGAAAGATAATGCCAATCCCTTTTCTATCATCATCTGATCTCAAAACAAGGATAAAAATCATCCGGGTCGAAGCTTATCTTCATCCAATCATAAAAAATTTGAATTTTGGAAATAAAAATTGTCATTTGAGCTATCAAAGGAGCCCAAAGCCTGTCCAAATGGCATTGAGAAGGGTCAACACCACTTCAAGTGGCGTTGGAGGCCCTTAAAGTGTTGCTTGACCCTTCCGAGGTCCATTTGAGGCCTGAAACATCAAAATCTGGAAAATCGTATTAGAGACAAAAAGGTGCAGAATGACCCAATCTATTATAGGCTAATGTTTCAAGCCATTTCAAGGCTCATATAAAAAGTTATGACCAAAACCATCTGAAAATTGCATGATTAGGGTTAAAACAAGCTATTTTTGGTCAAAACAGGTTTTTCAGGTTTCAAAATGCTTCAAAAAGCGAATGGGTGATTAGCAAGAAGCTTGCATCATCCAAATTATGCTAATTAAAGCATAAGCTATCATCATTGGGACTCCAAACCGCATCCCCCTTCCTGCATCCAAAAATTAGGTGTCTACAATATATTAGACAAAAATAAACCTAAAAAATAAAAAAAATCTCTGAAGAAAATGCATTTAAAAATTAAAAATTCCATTAGATACATTTATCTAAAACTTTCATTCAGAAATAAAATAAGAAATAAAAAATGGCATTGTACTCATATCGCTGTACACTTTGCCAATCTCCTGATTCAACTCCCTTTATCTACACTGGGAAAAGATTGCAAGAGTGAGAGTTTAATCTCTTGTAGTGTAGCTAGCATGTGTAGAAGCAATTTGGGAGAGAAGAAATAATCACAAACCTCTATCTTTTTCTCTCCTCCTCCACCTCCACTTCTATGGTCCCTGTAGCAGTTACTTGTTCTTTCACCTGTAGCAATAAAACATTATCAATTCCATCAATTGATCCATTAGAAATGATAGATTAAAAAGAGATGAATAACATTTTTGCTAATGTTTAAAATAAACAGTGGATTTAGGGATTTTATGGATTTTTATATAGAATTCCTAAATTCAAAACCCTAGATTATGAATTTCTATTAAGAAGCATTATTTTCTACAAAATCATAAAGATCATACTACCAAATAAAAAATCATAAAATAAATTTTTTTAATTAGAATTCTAAAACACAGGTGGTAAAGAAAGTAAATCCACTGTTAGTAAATTCTTTGTTTAATTTAATAAAGTAGACGATTGAAGATGATTCTCAATTTAACCTAGAAATAATAAAATAACAAGACAAAAAGGGGAATGGGAGGAAATAAAACAAGGAAAGAAGACCTAATAAGAAAAGGTAAACTTTAAGGATTTATATCTGTAAAAAAATCCAATTCGAAGAGCGCTAAAACTGAGCGCCTAACTTTAGCTAGTGGCAACCAGATTTATTTTATTAATGACCATATTATAAAGTGGTCCTCAAGGTTTTTATCTCTTTTGCTAGGTCAAGTTAATGTTGTCCATACTGGCCTTTAACTTTCAAGAAGCTGTGGTACTCGTTAGCCCCTCCACGTACAAAGTTTTTTTGCATGACTTGCATGCTTAGGCAACGCAACTTCCCTTAGTTTTCTGGCTTCTTGTGGGATTCCTCTTCCAGCAGGCTCTTCTAACTCAGTTTGCTTGAAAAAGGAAACAATTGATTACATCTTACTTCATTATCCCCATTCTTGGCCACCGTGGATTTGGTTCCTTCAAAATGTGAGAGTTGGTGCCTAACACTTTGGTGGATTTTTTTTACCATTCGGCAGTATCTCCTAGGTAAAAATTCATATAGTTGCCTTTGGAATTCTTTTTGGTCTTTATCTTATGGGAAATTTGAAAAAATATGAACAGAAGAGTACTGATAAACAAGTTTTATTCTATATAAATCATTTGCATTGTATTCAACTTATTCTCCAATTAAGTCAATTTAGCACTCATTTTGTTATATTTTTGTAATTTACAGTGTTAGTTGCATATAAGCTCAAACCAAGGTGAATTTGGGAGTTCGTAGCATCTGGTGTGGAAAGAGTTTTGATTTGAAAGTCTCCATATCACAAGGGTATTGAATTTACTTTCATTTTTAAAAAGAATTAGCTCAATTGGTGCAAGAACAAAAGAGATGAAAGTTAAACTCCGGGAAGTGCTCCGAAAGCTATCTTAATTGTAGCACTAAAATGTCAGGGGCATTGTTGTCAAGAAAATGTTGGAATCAGAAAATGATCAAAACATAGAAATTAAATTAGACATCGTGAACTTCATTTCAGGCTCAAGAATTTCTAAATTTCGAGTTCGGATGATTGTGATATGCTCCGTTCAAGTTTTGGGGCAGAAACTGATTTGTTTAGAAAAGAGGCAGAATCGAACCGGTCCTAGGTCCTGACCCTGATCCAGTTTGATTGCAACCATCAGCCACAAAGAAACAAAATGGAACCGGACTATGAACCGGATCGGGTCCAAATCTGGTTACCTTGGAATTTAAAAGGTTTTGATGGTTTTTGGGTGATTCTGAAGGGTTTTTTGGGGCATTTTTGGAACCCTTTGAGTGAAAAAAATATAAATAGAAAACTTAGAAACATTTGTGGGGAGGAGAATAAGTCTTTTTCTTAGAAAAACACAAAAATACTTCTTAGTTTTACATTGGTTTAGATTGGAATCAAGAAGATTTGCAAGGTCTTGGAGATTGGGAGGATTGCTAATCATCTCTAAGACTAAGTTTTATCTATCTTTATTCCTTGAACTCATTTCTTTTATGTTTATTAGTTATTTTTATGTTTTTTTGATGAATTATATAATGTTGTGGAACTAAACCCCTACTAGAGAGATAGATATGATCTAGTAGGGGTTAATCTTATTTTCTATGGTTTGATTAACTATTT
>CANYLF010422302.1:0-10223 GCA_948193215.1 Bocquillonia castaneifolia
ACACAGATTTTTTTTTGGCAAAAAGTACAAATAAGTCCTTTAACTACAGTGTAATTCTCATTTAAGCTCATAAACTTCAAAGTTCAAATAAGCCCTTTAACTATAATGCAATTCTCATTTAAACCCCTAAATTTCAAAGTGTTTCATTTATACCATTGAACTTTTAATTTTATATCATGTGACCTAGGTTGTTAATGGCCGTTAAATAAAATGTTTGAGGGTGAGCTAATTTATACTTGTATAGAAGTTTAAAGGTTTATTTGAACTTTTTTTTTAAGAAACATAAATTAATTTTACTAAAATAAGGCAAAAAAAATTAACAATAAAAAAGAATTAATTAATAATGAAAGAAATTAATTGATAATAAATAAGCATCAAGCTAGACACTTAATTTAAAAAACTAAAACAATTGGAAATAAATTATCTTTTAGTTTTAAACTTCCAATTCTACACACATTAATAATTATTATTTTCAACAAAAAATACTAAATCAATTGAAATAAAATTATCTTTTAATTAATTCTTAATTTCAATTGAAAAAAATGAAATCAATTGAAATAAATCATCTTTTAATTTTAAAAAAATCTATTAATGATTATTAATGTGTGTGGAATTAATTTTTACTAATGTGTCTATAATTAGATTTTTTAAAATTAAGAGAATAAATTTCAATGGATTTATCCTTTTCAATTGAAATTAATTAATAATAATTATTATTGATTTTTAAATTAAAAGATAATTTATTTTAATTGAAATTAATGATTATTAATGTGTGTAGAATTGGATTTTAAAACTAAAAGATAATTTATTTTAATTGATTTTTTGAATTAAGTGGCTACCCTAATACTTATTTATGATCAATTAATTGTTTTTTATTATCAATTAATTCTTTTAGTTAATTTTGTTGTCTTATTTAACAAATAGTTAATTTATGTTTTTTAAAAAATTTTTAAGAAAAAAAGTTCAAACAAGCCGTCAAAGGTCCTATAAAATACAAGTACAAATTAGCCAACCTCAAACATCCTATTTGACAGGCTGGGCTTCCAGCGTGATATAAAATTAGAAATTTAAGGCTTAAATAAGACCGTTTAAAGTTTAGGGACTTAAGTGAAAATTATATTATAGTATCTGTTGCCTAAAAAAATAACTTTTGTACGGCAATATTATATCAGATCAACATTGCTTCCTTGATAGAAAAACAAGATCAACTTTTTCCTTGGGAGTAGTGCTCAGTTGATTCGTCTGCTAACACATGGCTGCTTTGCAAGGACTAAAGGCGTGCATGTGCTCAGGCCTGCCTGGATTAGAATTATCTTTGATACATTGCTAATTTTATATGTATCTGCGGAAATAGATGTTCACACAAACAACTCGAGTGTTCTGTTCTGGTCTATTAATTCTGATCCCTACAAGCGCCGACAATAACATGAGCTTTTGCACCTGCAGTTCTCTCTTGATTTTAATTGAATAAACCACATTTTTTTAAGCTTAAGAGATTCTGATGTCACTAAATTGCAGGATTAAATGTGATTAAGGAAAGAAAACAAAGAGAGTTGAAATTGGAAGATGGAATTCAAATAGAATTGCATATATACATAGCTGAAAAATATATACCATAAATTTAGTTTCAATGAGTTGAACTGCTAGGGGCAATTACAACTTCTGCGCTCTTGCAACTGCAACCCCATATAGACATGAGCTATGTGAGCTATTTTCGGCCATTCCACACCAGTGTCTCTTCTGCACCGTTCCTCGAGGATAGGACATTCTTGGATCGACAGATGCTGAAGGGAACCTAAGTGGTGCAGTCCAGGCAGAGATTTTAGATTCTGGCATTCGGACAGTGCCAGTGACCGAAGCAAGGTAAGATTTGCTAACCAGTCTGGCAACGCCTGCAGAGCAGGGCAGCCACGGATTTCCAAATTTTGCAAGGTAGTCACATATTGTAAGCTGTGAGGAAGAGATGAAAGCTCTGGAAGGTTTAAAATGGACAGTGTTTTAAGAGCATACAAATGCTGTAAATTATCCGGCAAAGAAGATAGTTGTGGACAATACATGATTGTTAGATGCTCAAGGGATGAAAGGAATTGAATTTCCTGAGGCAGTGATGTGAGGCTATTGCAGTTCTCAATGGACAGAGATCGAAGAGATCTCAGACCTTGTATGTCCCTTGGCAAAGAGACAAGACCGTGGCACTCAACTATTTCTAAGGACTCTAAGGAAGTAAGATTTTGGAATCCATGTGGAAGAGAATGGAGCTCCTTGCACCAACGAACTGTCAGTGACTTCAGATATATGAGCTTTACTAAACTGGGAGATATGGTGCAAAGCTTCGGGCAAGAGCTAATCATCAAAGACACGAGAAGAGTATTGCTTTGAAGCAAGTTATCCAATAAAACCAACTCTGCAAATTCATTAATGACAAGAATAGAGAGTGAGGTTAGGACTGATGCTGACTCTAATACCATATTGTCGCAATTATGTAGCTCAAGATGTTGAATAAATGGAAAAAACGGAATGTTTCTGAGCCTGGAACATTTGTTGATGATCAATTTGGCAACAGAAGGGAAGTCCTCTCTCCTATTATAGCACCACCAGGTTTCTAAGTTGGGGAAATCTACGAGAGATAACTCTTTCAGTGACGGGAATGCTTTATTTGTTTGGCCATAGAACTGACTGCCAATGCTCTTCACTGCATCCAATCCTTGCAAGTACAGAAATTTAAGGAAAGGAAGCAGACCCAGTGGAGGGAGATGTTCACATCTTCTGCAATTAATCAAGACAAGCTCTGTAATATTTGGGAGTTTATTGAAAGCCAACCACCCTGGGAACTGCAATCCTTGGTAGTCGTTTATGGTCAACTTTTTTAGATGTTTATGCGGCTGGAGGTTGTTGAGCACTCTCTCTGATATGCCATCATCAGCATTGTTCCTGCTTAAACCATTCTGATCATTTCCCCAATATAGAGCCAATGAGTGAAGGTTTCGCTTTCCAAGTAAGTCAGCTTTTATTGCATCGGCCACCTCCCTCACATTCTCTAATTGTTTAATGCTCAGATGCCCTCCAAGGTTCAAATTTCCCAGCTGCCTAATGTTTTCGGCTCTCTCCCTTCCCACAATAAATGTAGATAATGTACGAAGATAGACAAGTTTTCCAATCAATGGTGGTGTTTTACTGAGCCTGTCACAACCATTTAAGAATAAATGCCTTAGCTTAGATATCTGAGCTATGTCTCTTGGTAACTCAATGAGATCAGAACAACCAGAAAGATTCATCACTTGTAAATTGGGGAGCCTGCAAACACTTTCAGGCAAGTCTTTAACATGGGTGCCAGAGATGTCAAGGTACCTCAAAAATAAGAAGGCGGAAATTGATTCGCTGAGCTTTTTTATGCCACTACCACTTAAATCTAGGACTCTTAGATATCTGAAACGTGAAAACACATCAGAAGGCACCTCTCCAAGGTCTCCATTTGGTAACAAAATGAGAGTTCGTAACTTCTTTGCTTGGTACAAAACTTCAGGAATTGAACGTAAGTTGAAATTACAAATCAATGAACAGTGGCGAATTTGGGAGAAATTTGTTGGCATTCTTTCTTCTTCCATCCATGCATGTTCACACCCTGCAACATATTGTGCCAGATCATGAATGAGATCATGCATTTTGCATTCAATAATGCTGCCATTCTCGCATCTGTGTATGTCTTGAAAGAAACACATGTACAGCAAGTCATCGAAGTACTCGTCTCCTATAAATTCAAGTGTTTGCCTTCCTTCAGGTGATTGAATCAAGCCTGCTGCTATCCAAAGTTGAATTAGCTTTTCCTTCTTGATTATGTAATTTCTAGGAAATATTGAGCAATAGGCAAAGCATGCTTTTAAATGGGATGGCATATGACTGTAACTCAACCGTAGGGCAGGTAAAATGCCATGTTCATTTTGATCCAGATCCCAAAGATCACTATCCTGAACAAGAAGCCAATACCTTTCATCTCTTTTCAAGCGCATTAAGCCTCCCAGGGTCCTTGCAGCTAAAGGTACGCCTCCACATTTCTTCACAATTTTCTTACCAATTGGGAAAAGGTTCCTGTGCCTGTCTTCATCCCGGCCAAAAGCTTGTTTCTTGAACAAAGCCCAACAATCTTCATCTGATAGACCTCCCAAACGATGAATATACACAGCATCCATAACTGATGCAACCTTTTCACTCCGAGTTGTGACGAGGATTGTACTCCCCTCAACACCACCACTTAGTGATGTTCTTAGTTTATCCCACTCATTATCATCCTCATTCCATACATCATCTAACACCAGCAAATACCTCTTCCCAATCAGAAACTCCTGAAGTCGAAATTGCAGTGTATCCATCTGAGTAAAGTTACATTCAACTTTTTTTGCAGATTCTAAGACAGAATTCATGATTTTTTCCACATCAAAATCATCATTGACACACACCCACATCTTTAAATCAAAACGTCTAGTTACCCTCTCATCATTGAAAGCTAATTGAGCAAGTGTAGTTTTACCAATACCACCTAAACCGACAACAGACACAACAGAAATATCACATAAAGGCCTGTTATAACTATGACAAGTATCAGTTGAAAGCAAAACCTTTATAATCTTCTCTTTATCCTCTTCTCTTCCAGACACTTCTGATTCATTCACACAAAACCCAGTACGCCTTATTCTTCTACTGCTACTAGATCTTAAAGCTCGCTCTCTTAAATGAAAATTAGATCTTTCTTCTGCCAATATTTCTAAGTTTTCATTGATCTGGGCTAATCTAGAAAACATGTCAATACGACTAACGAATTGACTCAACGATGGGCAAAATTCACGTACCTGCTGAACAAACCCACTGTAGGTTCCACACTGAAAGGCTTGTGGAGAGAACTCATCAAGAAAATCTTCAACATCATAGGCAACTTGTTTAAGCTCTGAACACCACTGCTTGAAAGCTCTACTTGTAAGCTGTTGCTCTTCTGCATCTTCAAGAGCTGCTCTAATGGCTCTTAACTTTCGACAAAGATTGTTGATTTCTCTTCCTAAGCCAAGTTGATCGGCGATCATATCTAGTAATGGCGTGCTTAACTTGTCAAATACCACTTGGAGAAGTGGAGATAGCACTATGTCTGCCATTTTCAAGCTTTGGATATCAAATAAAAAAATGCCGAAGAAAAGCTACTCTCCCCTCCTCTTGCACCATTCAATTGAAGTCCTCTTGCAGTTCACATAGGAAAGTGCCAGGAAGAGGAAGTAAGTAAAAGCAGAAGTCGACTCACGATTCAATAATTTAATTTAGAATAAAAATTAAGTGTTGACGGACTAATATTCTGTTGTACCAAAATAATTAATTACAATGAGGAGAGGGAGAAATTCTGTTACAAGAATTTATGCTTAAAGGGTCAATTTTTTTTTGGAAAAAACCCATTTTTATGGTTCTATTCGGTTGGTCCTTTCATTTATTGTTTAAAGAATTCTTAAATTATTAAATTCATAATAAACAAGTCTAGGACAAAGTGTTAAAAAAATAATAATTGAAGGATTATTTAAACAACAAATAAAATATAAGGACCAACTGGATATAAATATAAAAATTTAGGGATCTGAAAATGGTTTTTCCTATTTTTTACCATGTTGGGTTCTCCAAAAGTAATGTTGTTTTAGGGAGGAAGAAATGGGTACGGTTAAACCTCTTTAAATTGATATTTTATAAATTAATTATGTCACCGATTTTGTTTCATAAATATAATTTAATAATTCTATTATTTAATATTTAATACAAAATATTATATACCCATTGAAAAATATTCATTTATAAAATTATTATTCCTTATAAAATTTTCATGTGTATTGCTTTTTTATAATTATTTATATATTAAATTGTATATATTTAGAAAATACTTTATAATTTATAAGAAGTGAAATACTTGAGTAAAATGCATAAATTTTTATTGATAAAAAAGAGCTTTCTTTGCCCACTAAAAAAAAGTGTAATCTTTCACAATTTATCATTATATTAATCATAGAAAATACATATTTATTATATGGTAAATTATATGATATGTTTATATGAATGTCCTATAAATTAATAATCTCTATTATTTAATATTTTTTTGGTTTCACAAATCATATTAATTTAGAGAAATTCTTTTATAAACAACAATATTCACGCAAAGAAATAAAAAAAAATGTAAAAGTAAGATGGCTCCTTAAACTATAACATAATACACTAGCTTGACCTCAATTTTATATATTATATATTTACCCATGTACTTTAATCCGTCTGTAAATCAGACATTCTAGTAATTTTTACTATTAAATGATGAAAAGATAAAATTGTTCCCATTTTCTCTATTTCTTCTCTCTCTCATTTTCTTCCTTTTCTATTTTCTCCTCTTCTTTACCAATTCTTCTTCTTTCTTTTTTTTTTTTCTTTTTCTTCACCCATTTTTTTCTCTTTGTTCTTCATCCATCATTTTCTTCTTTTCTCCACCCATTCTCCTTCATCTTCTTCATCTATCCTCTTTGTTGTCGTCATCTTCTTCTTCTTTTTTTCTCTTTTTTTTTTCTTATAATTATGGTGAAAGAAAGTGAACCATAAAACAATAATTGTAATCCCTTATTAACTATCAATGATTCAAACCCATTTCTTTTTTATATATTTTTTATATTTTTAATAAATAAAACACTCTTATAATATTTTTTTTTTAATAATGAGATTCAAATTGAAAGTGATACTAGTATTTTTTTTTTTATATTTGTATGAATGATCGGGATTTCATGAAAAAATTTCTGATTAATAATATGTTACTTATCAATTTTTTAAAGGAAAAAACATATAGTATAAAATGAAAAAGAGAAAACCATAATTTTATTTTGTTGTCAATTAATCAATTTGTGTCAAAACTGTTATGGTAATGAGAATTGGTTCTAGTTTCGGAGACATTGTTGATAGTTTTGGATTTGATTTTCAATTTTTTTCTTTAACTGTTTTCATTTTTCCAATCAAAAGAAAAAAATTAAAAAAAAAAGAGATTAAAAAGTATTTTTGATATCCGCATATAAATACTAATAATTGATCACTCGAGTAGTATTTAACTTAGAAGATATTGGTTAAACGGAAATAAGTAGAGGGGGTAAATATATAATATATAAAATTGAGGGATATTCAAATGTAATAGAATATATCTCAGGGATTTTTTTTTTTTTTTTGATAATTTGATGAGAGTGAGTCTCGAACTTGAGACCTTCAACCCTATTCACATGAGTAATACCAATCATTCCAAGGTGAATTGGTGGAGTGATCTTACTCTACCTGAAATAAAAACTTGACATTTTTGTTATTAAGCAAACATGACAAAAAAAAAGCAAGCATCTTTGGGTAAATTCATTATTTTTATTTACATGGGACTAGCATAAGTCAGACAGACGGTAGAGATACTAAAACAAGACATAGCATTCTCTTAATACAATGTTTCATTGCTCATGTTGTCATACCCCAGGTCCTGATTCCATTTCCAATCCCTCATTCAAGCCTTTTAAATAAAAAAATCTTAACTTAATTTCATTACATTCTATTATTATGCAAATCTGATACAATCGAGCCTTTTTTTTTTTTTTTGAGGAAACAAATGCAAAGTTTGTCACTTTTTTTTTTTGAACATGAAGTTTGTCACTTAAAACAACCTACAAAAAAGTACAAGAACAACGCTTTATTTACAGAATATTTGCTAAATGGTAACACAAATCAAAGATAGCAAGTCTTGATACACAGTATGATTGCGGAGTAGAACAAACACAAGCAGCATAAAAGTATTCACACGTGACACAGTGTATACGAATAAAATATTTAATGCATTAAATTAATTCAAATCTTCAAATGTTGATAATTTCATTTGATAACTGAATAATATGCTGAACATATTACGACATAATGTAAATGAGGGTCACACCTGCACATATAGACAAATGAATGGGGTTGAAACCCATCTTGTATAAAATCAATTGGCTTGTGCTAGGATATAATCTACTCCACTTGTATACTGCATAAGGCTTCATTATTTTACCCATGTGGATATTCTCCAACACTCCTCTCAAGTGCAACTGGGCTTGGATCAGTTGTCAGACTAACTCCATAGTTAGTCCAACTTCATTACAATAGTCTAGCCTCACTGCCAGATGCCTAATTTCATTCCAGGTCTTTAATATGAGCCCAGAATTCGATTACCGCTCTAATACCATGTGAAAATCTGAATGGGCCTTAAGAGCGTTGGGCCACACCTACACATGTGGACGTATAAACTGGATTAGAATCCTTCTTGCACAAAACCAATTAACTTATACTAAGATCCAATCTACTCCACTTATATATATCAAATGAAGTTTCATTATTTTTTCAATGTGGGATATTCTCCAATAAGAATTTCGTAATCATACATGACGAATATAATTCTTCTAATAATTTATGAACCATCAAGTATAATAGCTAAGAATTTACCAAAAAAAAGATAAAGCACTTTACTTAACAGAGCTAAGAATCTAACATTTTACTTTCTCCCATTCTGAGATATATTACATTTGAATTATAAAAAAAATCGAAAGGTATGGATGAGTCCTTTAACTATAATGCAATTTTTATTAAGTCCTTAAACTTTAGAGTGCCTCATTTAAACCCCTTAAACTTCTAATTTATATAAGCTATGTCATTAACGGTCGTTAAATAAGATGTTCGAGAGTGGACTAACTTGTACTTGTATAAAAGTTAAGGTCTCAATGGCTTATTCAAACTACTTTTAAAAAAAACATAAATTAATTACTAGTTAAATAAGATAAAAAAAAAAACTTAACTAAACGTGTCACGACCCAAACCCGAGGTACGTGATCGATACTAGGAAACGGAAAAGCGATTAGCTACCGGAATACATAACAAGCCTAGCCTGTTGAACATATCCATAAACATATATATATATATATATATATATATATATATGCTAGAATTATATATTCTTGTTCCACAGACATAACCTCAACCTCATAAACATAAGCATGTATAACATATATATTCTCATATCGATAACATCCAACATATAAACACATAACCAGCATAACCAGCTGGAGCCTCATAGGGCTATACATATTCATGGCATAAACATATCCAGTTCATAACATCCATAATATATATATATATAACATCCACAAATAGCATATCCACTTATAGTGGAAACAAGCATTATAGCAACATACCGAATACATAACTGACATGACAGTACCAACATCCAAAATAAATAGATACTATTGCAACTCTAGAGTATCATAAATCCAATTAATTAACATTCAAAACATACATAAGATGGCCGGTGGTGAAGAAGACTGGTGTAGAGATTTATTACAATAAGTCTGAAGAGAATCCTGAAAACTAAGTTGAGGGGAGTCAAATCTCACTGAGTGAATCAACCTAAACATACACAATCACACAACAATAATAATATTTATATAATATAATATACATGCAGACATATACATGAATAATTCCGTCAAAACATACAAACAAGGAGGAGGATTGGAGTAGAACGCCTAATAAACCTTTAAACCTCAATTTAGAAATAAATTCACTTAATTCCAAAATTAGCTCTTTTAATCCATTATAATCGTCTGGCGCCCGAGACTCATTGAGCATGTAACACCACAACATTTAGGACCAAAAACACATATTCAAACAAATAACTTGGTCGCGGGCGCGACCGGAGAAGATTAACAAGATCGCGGGCGCAATCAAAGAAATAAAAAACACAAAATTTTGAAACAGAAATCGCGGGCGCAATTTCAGAAGCTCGCGGGTGCGGTTTCAACCCGAGAAAAACAGAACTTACTGGACATAATATCGTGGGCGCGACTTTAGAAACAGAAAGGTGGGTAAAACTATAAATCAAACAGCGGGCGAGATATCAGGATCACGGGCGCAGTTTTGGAAACTCCGAAAACATGAATAAACTAGACTGAAAACAAACTAAACCACATAAAACAACATACCAAAATCTCCAAAACTTGCATAGCTTTAAATTACACTTTACACTAAATATATATACATGAATTTACACACTTTATCAACAATTACACAATTATACTCTTAAACATAGAACTAATACCCACTCACACATGTTTAAAACATAAAAATACAAATGCAAATGCAATAAACGTGATCCACTAGCCAACCTGACA
>CANYLF010422590.1:0-16270 GCA_948193215.1 Bocquillonia castaneifolia
AAATCTGAATCTGATTCTATCATAAAAGTTGGATATCTGATATCTGATATTCCCTATTTAAATGAATATTAAATATCGAATGTTAGACATTAACGTATTGATTCAAAAGAAATAAAAGTATTTTAAAATAGAATTATTATCTTTATTTTTTTAAAATAAAATGAGATCTTTCATTAAGAAATACATTCGACTGTAATCAAGAAATACATATAGATTATAATATAAAAATAGAATTTTCCTCTAAAATTCTTCAATTACGTTGACGGATCAGTTGCAAATAGTGCTTTCACTGTGTTTGGCATAGTCACAAAACACTCAATCCACTTGGTGATTATGTTGAGCCACAAATCGACTTCATTATCATAAGACAAGTCTTTAAACAAGTCTGATATTCTGAATATCATATTCAAACTCTTTATTTCCATAATAGAAAACAAACTTTCATTAAAAAGACAACCAAACTTTCATTAAGTAAGACAAAATAAAAAAAAACATAAAAAAATAGAACCAACAGATCTGGAGATCTATATTCATTCAATAAAAACTAAACTAAAATATAAATATAATAGTCCACCCGACTTTGGTAAAGTCGACTGTGACCTAATAATAAAAATCTAGAAAAAAAAAAAACAAATCAAGAGAGAGCTGCTAGAATTTAATTCTAAAAAAAAAACAATCTATTAATTTATTATCGAGTGATTAATGACACAAATTAGTTTAAATCAAATGGGGTTATAATTGGAAATAACTATTAAGCATGAAATTTTCAAAACACTTTAAAAGTTTAAGATTACCATTTTATCCCTCCCGATTTAAATCAGTTTGTGTCATTAAATATTATTGATTATTATCTTTATTAGATAGATATCTGATACAAATTGAATAAGCATAGTTATTTTTATTCAAATTTGAGATAAATATCAATATTTATTAATCAAATTAGGTAAAATTCAAATAGTTACATAATTGTGGAATATAGATTTGAATATAGGAAGAAAGCATTAATTTTGTGGTTCCTGAACTTACACAGTTTTATAAATCAAGTCCCTCAACTATAAATCGGTTGGTTTGTGTCCCCCAACTATGCGAATTGATTGATTTGATTCCCTCGGCTATGTGAATTGGTTTATATAAGTCCTTATATAATCTATAGTTTAACATGTATAGATCAAATTAGTTAAACAGCAAGTGTTATGACAATTTTACAATTGAACTTCAAAATATAACTTAATTTTAAGATATTAAATTTATGCTCGACTGATGTGGGTTAATTATATATATATTTTATGGTCAAAATCCCTTATATTTAATGTTATTTTGTTTAAAGAATTGTTGATTTTGTTGTTTATATGAACATTAGGTCGGATTATAAGTTTCGACTGAAAATCAAGCTAAAAAGGAGCTAAAAGTGCCTAACACGACCTCAACACAGGCAAATTAGGCTGTGTTACAGGTCGTGTCACTTGCGAAACCTGATGACGTGATTCAAAACGCGTGCTGACCTGTCCAGAAGATAACAGGTGTTTCAACACGACCTAATTTGGTCGTGTTGAGGTCATGTCGCAGGAAAAACAGGCTAAAAGATGGAATCCAACCCTAATTCGATTTTGGACTTTAAGATACATATATAAGCAGCAATGTACAACAAAAAAAATGAAGTCTTTCTGTACAATAACTACACATTAATTTCACCATTCAAGCAAGATTTCAAGAGGAAGTTCAAGATTGGAGATTCAAGATTCAAGATTACAAAGGGGTTTTCTTTCTTTATCATGTTTCTCTCAACTTGCAACTATTGTTTAGGTGTTCTTCTTTCATTCACCATAAACTAATTTTCTCTATTCAAGTATAGGATGATGTAGTAGATTTTGAATCCTATTTAATATAATTCGAGTTTTGTCTCTCAATCTATGAATTTTGTTAATTATGCTCTAATGCTTGATTGATTTTCTGGCCAATTATCTTTCATGAATTGAGATAGTTTAATTGCTTTGTGATATAAGAATTAAACCATAGCTCTAATTAACAAAGCTTAGAATTATTAATTGCCTTGCGATATAAGAATTATTAAGACTTTGGCACATTAAGGGTTGGTAATTATGACTTGGGTAGTTAGTTTAATAATAAGATTAATTGCTTTGTGATACAAGAGTTAATTGGAAGATTAAATTAATTATTAGGGTTAGATCTATAAGTCCGCGTACGATTATAGACAATTTCCTTAGTTTCATAGATGAGAAAACTTGATTATATTAAATAGGGGGAAATCAATGAAATCTACCCTATACTTGAGCTTAGCTATATTATTTTAATCCTTTTAGAATTTATTTGTTTTAGTTTAATTAGTTAATTTAGATTAATTCTCTAAACAATTATACTCTTTACTTGATTTAATTAGGCTAGAATAATAAAAATTGCAATTGATTCTGAGTCTCTATGGGAACGATACCTGACTTATCATTATATTACTTGTTCGATTGTGTATACTTGCATAGCCCACATCAAGTTTTTGGCGCCGTTGCTGGGGATTCGGTCCTATTGATTGTGATTTTGTTTATTTTTGTTTGGTTAAATCTTTTCCTGAGTTTTTTTCTATTTTTTTAGGTGTATTTTCAGTTTATGCTGATTAGGAGAAAGGCGAAAGAAGAAAATCTTGAACTTGATCCTGTTGATTCTAAAATTGAAAGGTCAGCTAAAAGTAGAAGGAGAGCAGCTCGAAGGGATAGACAGAGAGAGTTTCAGCAAGCTATGGCTGGTGTTGATAATAAAACCCTTCGGGCATATAGTGCACCGCAAGTTGTGGTGCAATCGGGTATTGTGTATCCCGAAATAGTTGAGAATAACTTTGAGATTAATCCCAATTTTATTTCTATGGCGAGGAACAATGCACAGTTTAATGGGTTTCCTAATGAAGATCCTCATCATCTTCTTAAGTTGTTCTTGGAAGTTTGTGGGTTAGTGAAGAAGAATAATGTACCTCAAGAGACAATCAGGATGCTACTCTTTCCATTCTCTCTTACAGAAAGAGCTAGAGCTTGGTTGGACTCGATACCTGCTAGTTCTATTACCACTTAGGCACAGTTGAGTGAGGCTTTCTTAGACAGGTTCTTTCCCCCCTGGAAAGACCATGCAAATGAGGAGCAACATTACTGAGTTTAAGCAATATGATGGGGAAACCTTTTATGAAGCTTGGGAGAGGTTTAGGAGTATTTGAGGAAGTGTCATAATCAAGAGTTGCCTGAGTGGATAGTGGTGCAGTAGTTTTATAAGGGCTGTTGTGATGAATGGAAACATACCATGGGTGCTGCAGCTGGTGGTTCTATTATGGGTAAGACTATTAGTGATTCCTGCAAGCTGATTGAGGAGATGGCGTTTAATAGTTATCAATGGCCAACTGAGAGGCAGAATGGTGTTAAAAAATAGCTGGGGTGCATGAGGTGAACTCAAATCAAGCTTTGCAAGTACAAGTGAGTGCTAACCAACAAGTTTTACAAAATCTGACTAAGATGATGGAGAGGTTAGATGCTAAGCTTAACAATCATCAAACTTTTATGTATTGTGATATATGTGGGGAGAACAATCATAGTAGTAAGGATTGTCAAAAGGGGACTCCATTTGCCCCTCAGCCTAAGGAGCAGGTTAATTATGTTGGTGGGAATTACGGGAACAATTTTCAACAAAGGCAAGTCAACAACCCCTATTCCAACACATATAATTCTGGATGGAGGAATCACCCCAATTTCTCTTGGGGAGGCAATAATGCACAGAAACAAGCACCTCTTGGATTTCAGCAACTTGCTAAACAAAGTGAGGGGAGAGCTGATATGAGTGATAGTAAGCTTGATGGCATTTTGGAGATGTTGACTACTGAAAGCAATTAACACGGTAATTCCATTAAGAAAATAGAAGAAGTGATTCTGCATCTTAGTCAAACATCCAAAAATCAACAAGCTTCCATTCATAATTTAGAGAATCAAATGGGGGAGATAGCCCAATCTATGAATTCTAGGAATCCTGGCACTTTTCCTAGTAATACTGAGGTGAATCCCAAGCAATGTAGTGTCATTTCACTTAGGAGTGGCAGGGAATTGGAGTCTCCCAAGGTTGATATTGGGAAATCAACGCCAGCTGGTCCAGAAGTGGTGATTGAGGATGGAGTAGATGAACCAAAGGCGGATGATGATGGTAAGAAGGCTGAACCCACACCTGATGCATCAAAAGCAGCCACTTATAAGCCTAGGGTTCCATACCCTCAAAAGTTGAAGAAAGCTCAACAAGATCTTCAAAGGTTTAGGTTTCTGGATGTGTTCAAGAAATTGCACATCAACATTCCTTTTATTGAAGCTCTTGCCAACATGCCTGCCAATGCTAAGTTCTTGAAGGATGTCATATCTAGCAAGAAGAAATTGGAGGAGTTTCAAACAATTGCATTGACTGAGGAGTGTAGAAGCATAATATCTCAGCAAGTTCCTCTTGAACTTGAGGATCCAGGGAGTTTTACTATCCCCTGTATGATTGGTGATTGTGCTTTTAATAGATGTTTATGTGACTTAGGTTCTAGTGTGAATTTAATGCCATATTCTGTATTTAAAAGATTAGAACTCGGAGACATATCACCCACTACACTTACTTTGCAATTGGCTGATAGGTCTGTTAAGAAACCCGTAGGGATTATAGATGATGTTTTGATTAAAGTTGATAAGTTTATTTTCCCTGCTGATTTTGTTGTGCTTGATTTTGATGCTAATGTTGAGGCTCCATTAATTTGGGGTATACCTTTTATGAATACCTCTCGTGCTTTAGTTGATATTTATGATGGTAAGTTAACTTTGAGGGTTGGTGAAGATAGTATAGACTTCAATGTGCAAAAGTCTATTAAACAACATGACATTAGTGATCCTTGCATGAGTATAGATGTGATTAATGAGTGTGTTAATGCTGTTTTTGTCGTTGATAATGATGTTAGCAAGTCTTCAGAGAATGGTATTAAGAGTGATGCTAGTGCTAAAATAATGATGAGTTCTATACCTTTGCATCCTAGTATTACTCTTACTCCACCATCTACTGAGAAACCTCCAACTCTTGAGCTTAAACCATTACCTAATGGGCTGAAATATCTTTATATGGGTTCTAATGATACTTTGATAGTTAACTCTAGTTTAACTAATGAGCAGACCATGATAACTATTAAGTACATTAGAAATAGGGATAGAACTATAGGATATCAAATTTCTGACATTAAGGGAATTAGTCCTACACTTTGCATGCATAAAATATTAATGGAAGATGATTCTAAGCCTAGGGTTGAAGCTCAAAGGTGCTTAAATGATAATATGCAAGAAGTTGTTAGGAACGAATTGCTTAAATTGTAAGATGCAAGAATTATATATCCTATATTTGATAGTAAGTGGGTTAGCCCAATTCAATGTGTTCCTAACAAGGGTGGAATGCAAATGGTAGAGAATGAGAAGGGGGAACAGATTTCCACACATTTAGTTGTGGGATGGAGAGTGTGCATTGACTATAGGAAGCTGAATTTAGCTATGAGAAAGGATCATTTTCCATTACCTTTTATTGATCAAATGTTAGAGCGTGTGTCTGGTCATGCTTATTACTATTTCCTTGATGGTTTTTCCAGTTATTTGCAAACTCCTATAAACCTAGAGGATCAATAAAAGACTATATTCACATGCCCTTATGGTACCTTTACTTATCGAAGGATACCATTCGGCTTGTGTAATGTCCCTACCACCTTTCAAAGGTGTATGATGGCCATTTTCTCTGATTTGGTGGGAAAATATGTTGAGGTGTTCATGGATGACTTCACACTGTTTGGTGACACCTTTGAGGAGTGTCTAGCAAATTTGGATAGGGTGTTGTAATGTTGCAAAGAGGCTAACCTAGTTTTAAAATGGGAAAAATGCCACTTTATGGTCCAGGAAGGCATAGTTCTAGGCCATAAAATTTCATCTAAGGGGATTGAGGTAGGTAGAGAAAAAGTGGAAGTAATTGAGAAGCTCCCAATCCCCACTAGTGTAAAGGCTGTCTAGAGTTTCTTAGGGCATGCAGGGTTTTATAGGCGCTTTATAAAAGATTTTTCTTTGATTGCTAAACCTTTGTGTAATCTGTTAGCTAAAGATGCTATTTTTGTGTTTGATGATGATTGTATAGATGCATTTAATAGGTTAAAGAAGCATTTAGTAAGTGCACCTATTATTATAGCTCCGGATTGGTCTATGCCATCTGAGCTTATGTGTGATGCTAGTGATTATGCTATAGGTGCTGTGCTTGGGTAACAGAAGAATAAGTTGTTGCATGTGATTTCCTATGCTAGTAGGACGTTAAATGATGCCCAAATTAATTATGCAACAACTGAAAAAGAGATGCTTGCTGTAGTTTATGCTTTTGATAAATTTAGGCCTTATTTGCTTGGTTCTAAAGTGATAGTTTATACTGATCATGCTGCAATCAAGTATTTGATGGCTAAAAAGGAATTAAAACCTAGACTAATTCATTGGGTTTTATTGCTGCAGGAATTTGATGTGAAAATCAAGGATAAAAAGGCGTCAGAAAACCTAGTAGCCGATCATCTCTCAAGGTTACAACTTGCTGATGATGTCAATAAAGGTGGGAAAGTGATTAATGAAAGGTTTCCCGATGAATCGGTTATGGCGGTTGAGGTAAGTATTCCTTGGTTTACGGATATTGTGAATTATTTGGCTTGTGGAATATTACCTTATGATATGAGCTATCAATAAAAGAAATGATTCAAGCATGATTGTAAGTTTTATTTTTAGGATGAACCCTTTCTTTTTAAGACTTGTGGTGATGGCATGATTCACAGATGTGTTCCTGATGATGAAATTCCTAACATTTTGAATCATTGCCATGGCATGCATTATGGTGGTCATTTTGGTGCATCTAGGACAGTAGCTAGAGTCTTGGAATGTGGTTATTATTGGCCTACAATGTTTAAAGATTGTAAGGAATTTGTCATGCATTGTGAACCATGTCAAAAGACCGATAATATTACCAAGAGGAACGAAAATACCTTTGAATAGCATTCTTGAAAGTGAATTATTTGATGTGTGGGGGCATTGATTTAATGGGTGTTTCCATCTTCGTATGGGAATAAATACATTCTAGTTGCTGTTGACTATGCGTCAAAATGGGTGGAAGCTATTGCTACACCTTATAATGATGCTAAAACTGTTATTAGGTTTTTGAAAAAGATTTTTACCACATTTGGTACACTTAGAGCTATAATTAGTGATGGTGGAAGTCATTTTAGGAACAAATCTTTTGAAGCATTATTAGCGAAATATAGTGTTCATCACAGGGTAGCTACACCTTATCATCCACAAACGCGTAGACAGGTTGAGATTTCTAATAGGGAATTAAAGCATATTTTAGAGAAAACTATTAGAGCTTCTAGGACAGATTGGTCTAAGAAGCTTGATGATGAATTATGAGCATATAGAACTGCATTTAAGACCTTATTGGTATGTCTCCATATAGGTTAGTGTTTGGTAAAGCTTGTCATCTCCCTATTGAGCTTGAGCATAAAACATATTAGGCAATTAAGGCTTTGAACTTTGATCTTAAGTCAGCAAGTGAGAAAAAGTTATTGCAGCTTGCCGAGCTTGAGGAATTATGCTTTCAGTCATATGAGAATGCTAAGCTATATAAAGAAAAAACTAAGACATGGCATGATGTACGTATTAAGAAGAAGGAGTTCCAACCGGGCCAACAAGTGTTATTATAAAATTCTAGATTGAAGTTATTTCCAGAAAAGCTTCGATCGAGATGGACGGGACCTTTCAAGGTGGTGCGCGTGTTTTCTCATGGAGCTGTGGAAATTGAGCATCGACGTGGTGATTTGATCAAAGTGAATGGGCACCATTTAAAATTGTATTATGGCAGTGAATTGAATTGTATAGAGACGATTTATTACCTTAATTCAATTGAAAATGTTTAAAAGCATCACAAAGTTAAGCTAATGACTTTAAGCAAGCGCTTATTGTGAGGTAACCCAATGTTTTTATTAGATTTATTTTTCATTTTGTGTGATTTTTCAATTTTTAGTTGTTTATTTTTAGTCTAATCATCATTATTATAGTATAAATTAATGATTCATGTGTTTATGTTGCTATTGTAAGTTCCAAGAGATAACATGACCTACGACATGACCAAATTTGATCGTGTTGAACTCATGTTGAAATAAGGGAGAATTCAATTTTTGAGTTTTCAAGTTCTAGTGGGCAATACGGGTTGAAACACGGGTTCACTAACCCGTGTTGACCTCGTGTTACAAAAGCTCAAATTTCAAAAATTGGAGTAAAATGGACAGTGGGTGAGATGACCTGTGACATGGTCCAATTTGGTCATGTTGAAGCCGTGTTGCGTTAGTTAAAAACAAAAATAAAATAGATCTACTTTCTCTCTCTAAATTTCTTCTTCCCCTCTTTCGTTTTCTCTCAATTTCTTTTCGACTTTTAGTTGATTCAAACCCATTTTTCACTAATAATCTCTTTTGTTCTTCAATTCTTAAAGCTTAATGATGTCATCTTCTACTCCAAGAAGATATGAAAGGAAGATAACACAAAGACGAGATCCAGAACCTACCCCACAATGCAGACGAGCAACACCCACGGCTACCCAACCATCGGCCAACCCATTGCTCATCTTCTCCGACTCAAAGTATAGGGAAAAGCTTCGAGAGGTTGAGGTAAGAGAAATTGAACCTAATAGATGTGTACATGATAGGACTTTGGAAATTTTAGGGATCAAGAATGGATTATATGGGTTTATGGCTAAGAGTAATTTTGCTAGGATGTTTGCAATTAGAGAATCTACCTATAAAGAACTGTTAGATGAATTTTTCACCACTTTTAATTAGAATAAAGTTGTGGTGGCTTATGATGTCCCTGGAACAGTGAGTTTTAGGTTGGGTAGAATTAATCATTCAATGTCCTATAATCAATTTGGTGTAGCTCTTGGGATGTTGACTATAGAGGAGGTTTTGTCTGAGGATTTTAGGAAAAATTGTTTGTGTTGGTTTTCCTACTGATGTTTCTACTATGCAAGTTTGCATGAGAATTCACAATGATGAACCAGGAGTATATGATAGCAGTCGGACCAAAAGCACTAAAATTAAGTCACATGCTATGAGATATTTACATAGGTTGATAGCTTACACTATATATGGAAGGAAAAATAATTCAGGTGTTGTCCAGGAAAATGATTTGTTTACTATCTACTGTATGTTGGAAAATATTCCCTGCCATTTTGGTCAGTGTTTTGCTAAGTATTTTGTAGAGAAGTTAGCTCGAAGTAATGGGACATTATGCAGAGGGTCTTTCATTACATGAATGGTAAAAAAATCTTAAGGTGTTTGATGCAAATATTCCGTATTTGATTGAACATTGTGGAATGACAGAAATGTCAGTAGTAAAGTTGATTAGAATGCAGATGATAGAGAGAAAGAAGGATGGTAGCCTTGTTTTTATTGTTTCTAAGTCTAGGAAAAAGAAGCAGCCGGTTCAAGCGGACCTGGAAGAGGATGAGGGAGAAGAAATTGGGTACAATCATGCTCAGGATATGTTCTCACATGACCTGGAATCCCCTCCCAAGCACTCTGGATTTGAGTATGAGACCAATTAAGATTTCTTCAAGCCTTTGAACTCTGAAAATGTTAGGACTAACGAGGCTAGTGGGTCAAGATAGCCATGGCAAACACCACAGCAGCAAGCACAAGCAGAGGAGTAGTAAGACAAGAAACCAACTGAGATGGAAATTCTGTAATCAGATGTATCTAGGCTGCATCATAGGGTTTTAGAGCAAGGATATCATTTGGGGTTACTAGAGAACGTGGGGGACATTACAGACTGGACTATGCAATATATGCTAGATATCGGGAAGAAGCTTGGTGTACCTCCTCCACATGCTCCTCCAGTTGTGTATTTTAGTGACAATGCCCATCGTAGGACTCATCGTATAAACGATCGGGCTGAGAATGAGGAAGTTGGGAATGGTAATGAGGATACTGATGATGATGCCCGGTGATCCCTTTATTTCTTTTCTATAACTCTTTTCTATTCTGCTACATTTTATGTTCTTTTTGCACATTTTGGATGACTGTAATTTGATGATTAGTATATTTTAGGGTGTTTGGAATTTTAATAAGATATTTTAGATGTGTTAGTTATTTTGTTTAGGTAGTTATATATATATATATATATATATATATATATATATATATATATATATATATATATGGGAGCTAACTCGTTTTATGTATATCCTCACTAATGTGTATTTGTGTTTCTTGTGTTTTCTATTGGATTTGAGCATGATTCTTGGTAAGTGCGTTAATGTCACCTTTGGGATTTACGATTTCAGGGAAGTTTTTCTTTTTCTTTTCTTTTATTTAACCCTTTCCTTTTAGTTTTTGTGTACATTGAGGGCAATGTAAATTTTAAGTGTGGGGGAAGGGATTAAAACTTGAATAGATTTAGAAATTATGCTTAAATGTGTGATTGGATACTTTAGATTGCAATTTCATTATTGGAAGCTGTTTGCTAAGTTGATTAGTTGTTATAAATGTGTTTTAAGCTTTCTTAGCTATTTTTGCCCATGTTTTTCTTATTAATTTGTGATTTCAGTAGCTGACATGAGTTGTGACACAACCAAATTAGGTCATGTTGAGGTCATGTCATGCAATTTTTTTAGATACCCAGATTACAACACTGGATGTGACATGGTTTGTTTTGGTCATGTTGATCTAGTGTTGTATTGAAGTATTTGTGAGTTGTTTGTAACACAAGTTGCAACATGGGGTACTCAACCCATGTTGCCCTCATGTTAAAAAAAAAAGAAGCTTTGTTACATTTTAGTTTTAAATATTGTTTTTCTTTTCAATTGTTTTGGTTTTAATTAAATTCTTTATTACTTTTGCTAATTTAATCTTTCATTTTCTTCACTTGTAAATTGAATTTGCATAAGCCCAATACACATAACCAATTTTTGTGAGGATTTGAGCCCATGAGCATTCATTAATATATGCTCCTTACTTTTGTTGTGGTGTGCATTTTCCAACATAATTAGTGCGTTCTTTTAGAACTTGCCTAATTATACGTCTTGAGACCACATTTCATGAACTTTTGCATTAAAATGATTTAGGCAAAATTAGATTAAACCATTCTTTCATTAATACCTCTCTTTTAAAAGCCTGCCCATTTTACCCCTTAGGTTTAACATATTTTGAGCCTTAGCTTTGTTTTTGTTTATAACCCATTAATGTTTACCCATTTTTCCATTTTATTGATACCCTTTGTTTTGAACCTTATGTTATTAGTAGTAAAGTTTCATGAGTTACTTGTAAATGGAATTCATCATTAGCAATTTAAGTGAATATTGGCTAGTTGGTTGAGTATCGGAAAAAAAGAGACAAAAAATGATTGAGAAAATTTGATTGAATAAGTGAAAAAAATAATAATAAGTAATTGCTATGGAATTTTAAAGCAAGATGGAGCATAAAATGCACTTGCTATGCACTATAAAAATTGTTTGCTATTTTGAGTAGCCAATTATTTCTTTTAAATGATGAATTTCCATGGTTTTATTTTATTTGATCCTTAACTACTAATTTCATTGTTTTAACCTCTAAATAGCCTTTATCCTACCCTTTACCTTAACCCCATTACAACCATAATTGAAGACCTGTTGATTTTTGCATTAAGTTCATATTGATAAGTGGTGGAGAGATAATTATTTTGCAAGCATATGATATGATCCTAATTATGTTGTGATTGAGTGAATTTCTTTGAAAAATACCTTAAACACTTTGAGTGAATTGAGTGAAATCTTTAGTGAGGGTATTTGGGTTATGTAATTTTCTCTTTATTAGTGTTGATTTGAATTGGATTTGTTTAGTTTTAGTAGTAAGAATTTAATTGTTAAAATTTCTTTTTAGTGTAAAAATTGTTTACAAAAGTTTTTCAAGTTTATTTTCTTTTAATTGTTTTTGGGCAAAGTAGTTAGGAAAATGTTTATGTCATTTATAATAATTTGTTCGCTTGAGGACAAGCTAACAATTAAGTGTGAGGAAATTTGATGTGGGTTAATTTTATATATATATTATGGTCAAAATCCTTTATATTTAATGTTATTTTGTTTAAAGAATTGTTGATTTTGTTGTTTATATGAATATTAGGTCAGATTATAAGTTTTGATTAAAAATCAAGCCAAAAAGGATCTAAAAGTGCCTAACACGACCTCAACATGGGCAAATTAGGCCATGTTATAGGTCGTGTCACTTGCGAAACCTGATGCCGTGATTCAAAACGTGCGCTTACCTGTCCAGAAGATAACACGGGTTGCAACACGACCTAATTTGGTTGTGTTGTGGTCATATCGCAGGACAAACATGCTAAAAGATGGAATCGAACGTCCCTAAATCGATTTTGGACTTTAAGATACATATATAAGCAGCAGTATACAGCAGAAACAAAATGAAGTCTTTCTCTACAATAACTACACATTTATTTCATCATTCAAGCAAGATTTCAAAGGAAGTTCAAGATTGAAGATTGAAGATTCAAGATTACAAAGGGGTTTTCTTTCTTTATCATGTTTCTCTCAACTTGTAACTATTGTTTGGGTGTTCTTCTTTCATTCACCATGAACTAATTTTCCCTATTCAAGTATAGGATAATGTAGTTGATTTTGAACCCTATTTAATATAATTCGAGTTTTCTCCCTCAATCTATAAATTTTGTTAATTATGCTCTAATGCTTGATTGATTTTCTGGCCAATTATCTTTCATGAATTGAGATAGTTTAATTGCTTTGCGATATAGGAATTAAACCATAGCTCTAATTAACAAAGCTTAGAATTATTAATTACCTTGCGATATAGGAATTATTAAGACTTTGGCAGATTAAGGGTTGGTAATTATGACTTGGGTAGTTAGTTTAATAATAAGATTAATTGATTTGTGATACAAGAGTTAATTGGAGGATTAAATTAATTATTAGGGTTATATTTATAAGTCCGCGTACGATTATAGACAATTTCCTTAGTTTCATAGATGAGAAAACTTATTTAGATTAACTAGGGGGAAATCAATGAATTCTACCATATACTTGAGCTTAGCTATATTGTTTCAATCCTTTCAGAATTTATTTACTTTAGTTTAATTAGATAATTTAGATTAATTCTCTAAACAATTATACTATTTACTTGATTTAATTAGGCTAGAATAATAAAAATTGTAATTGATTTTGAGTCTCTGTGGGAATGATACTTGACTTATGATTATATTACTTGTTTGATTGTGTATACTTGCACAGCCCACATCATCGACCACTACCACATATTGCACCTTAGGTAATGGTTTCATTGCAATAGTTATAAAACTGATGCCATATTCAACTTAAGGCAACACATTTGTAACAGTTAGAGAGTGTTGCTAGAATTTTAAACTTTGCATCACGATAAGTTTTCTAAAGAGCAACTTCTCTAAAAGAAAAAAACCTTCAAAGAGCAGATATGATACATTTATAACCATTGCAATACGATAATTTTCTTTTGCCTTTTATATCAAAGATTAGAAAACAAATTTTTGTTTTTCCCTTTCTTTAAGCATTTCTTGTTTTATTTGTTTGGCTACTGAGAAATAAATTTTTTACTCGATTAAATTTCTTCTATTTTTCTCCAACTAAATTAATTTTAGTATTTAACCACACAATCCCTAATCACTTCTGTAATTATGGTAATAGATTTAATTTTAGGGTTTTTATGGTGTCTTTTATCTTTTCCACTCTTCTTTGTTTGAGATTTCACAAATTACAGGTTGTGGCAATTGCAAGCTCTTCATCAACTTCAACTCTCTTCCTTTTTTTACAAAAAACCCTAATTTTGCTATTAATTATAATCATTACCCCTTCTGTCTCAGTCTGATGACTCTTTCTCCTCTATTAGATTACAACAGTAGTAGCAACAAAACTCGTGTTAAATCAAATATTGAAGCTTTTTTTTCCATCGATTTCCCTACACAAATAGATGCACTTCCTTTTTCTTCCTATAAAAATGGAGTTGGATCCCAACGACGATTTCAAAGAGGACGAAGACGATTTCGATTCCGACTTCTCTCAGGTCTCCCTTCCTTTCCTTTTCTTTTCATCATCATCATCATCATTATTATTATTCATTTCATTGCAATTTTTTTACAAATTATTATTTTTATTATGCAGTAAAGAGATATCTCCAAAGATTTTCCTAGTTTATCTGATTGATGCTTCTCTTAAAATGTTTACCGAAACTTGCCCTAGCATCAGTTTTGTTCTTTCTATTATTATTATTTTTTAATTTTTTCCCTTCGCTTTTATTCATATTTATAATTATTATTAGTTTTTATGTTGAAATCCTTTTAATTAAATAAATAAACAATGACAGGAACTTGGCGATAAAGAGGAAAGTCATTTCCACATTGAAGTTAGTTGTATTGTTGAATCTTTGAAGTTTGAAGACTCAGATCATTTGATGAAGTCGCCATCTGCTTTTTCAGCATTGTATGCTTTCTTCTTCTTTAATCTACAATATATGTATGTATACAAATGAAATTGTGTTATTATCATATATGGTATTTCACTCATTTTATGTCATAAGTCATTGCCCAGAGGGAAAAGAGGAATTTGCAGGGCCTAAGTGGTGTTATTGTGCATACTCATTTGTTAGAAAGTGATCATGTGAGGGCACCTTTTCCGCTATAAATATTGGATCCTCGTTTTCTAATTTATTTTCCTAGTACTTATGTATGGACAGAGCGCTCGGGACGCGTCTTACCACTGTCCGTCGGTGTCCAATAGCAAGGGTGACGTACCCACTAGATGGATTTTTAGATTTCATAAAAAAAATGGATTCGCCACCCGAATTGCTTTGGGATCACCTAGTGATTAACAAATAGGTAGATTCCTTTTCGGGAAAACCCCGTCCGTCATCACACCAGATGATTTTTGGGTTCGAAATGAGTCATCCATACTTGGGGTAATTTTTCATTTAATTAAGTAATGAGGACATTATTTCCTACCAAAGACAAACAATATAAAGTGACAAATCACTCAGAAAGTAGGATGCAATGAATGGGCGTGCCTAATATTATTTCTAATCAAATTTTAGTTCTACATTAAGTCCGTTATAGTTAGTCATGATTAATTGAATGCTGATGGCTGTATCAGTGGGTTACTATTTATTTTAATGAACAATTAGCCGAGTGGATTATTTCCTTATTTATTTACAGACAGAAAATCCACAATTAGTTTCTAAATTGTTTTATATTTTTTTGGGTTAATGTTTGCGCATTAATTCATTTATTATTTACCCGAAAATATTGAAATGACGAGAATACACATACACCTTTAAAGAAAGGAAAGGTGAAATGAGTTTCTACCATTTTATTGTACTTATTACCGGGTTAATTAATTAAGTGTCCAATTAATTGTTTACAAACAGATCTCGGTGATTTATATAAAAAATCGTAAAGAAAAATTACCGATCGCTCGATTCAACCAGGAGAGGTCGAATCAATCGACCTCGAAGCTTCAATTGATTTATTGCTTCGAAGCCTTTATTTCCATCTCTGCAACGTGAAGGTCCGGTCGGACCTATGGACATTCGGCCGGAAGAGCATTTAAATTTAAGCAAGCAGGTGGGACATCCGGGAGCAGCATGAACATCCGGCTGGATGTTTGAGAGGATCCGGTCGGATCTGTAATCCGTCTTGTCCAGGCTTCTTTCTCTATATTTTTGTGCCTACTTACAGATACTCAGTATATTATTTAGTGATAATTCATACAGACTTCTAGGGATCCATTTTGAATGGTTAAAACAAATTATAACAACAACTGAAAATCCAAAAAAAAAAAAGACGTTGTGAAGTTTTGAGGTTGGAGTTACAGAGCTCCGTTCTTGAATGTGAGAGGTTCTACATATTCCTAGCTTTGCTTAGAACTCACATGTATAGACAGAATATAAAAATAAATTAGTATGTAAACTGGCAAAAGTTACAGTAAATTAAAAAAAACAAAGAAAATATAAATAAAATGAGCTTATTCTAATGTATGGATCCTTCGTGGATGGTTGGTTGCCCTCAGAATGGAGGTATGTTACCGCTTTTGGGTAGAAATGAGCTGTTGAATGATTCAAAATCAAAGAAGTTACTTTAGAAAATATTCTCTCAGAAATTGTTATTCTGTTTAACATTTTTGC
>CANYLF010422827.1:0-17574 GCA_948193215.1 Bocquillonia castaneifolia
ATTATTGCCATATAACCAATTAACCACCTCCAACTATTATTTCTTTCAATTACACCCCTCCTACTCATAATCACCAATGAATCAACCTCAATTAACAAAATCAAACATACTAATGATGCCAATACTTAATGAAATGATTAATTATACTTAGATGCATAATTAATTGTTAATTAATTATGGACGTTACAATCATTCTTCACCATCACACTTAAGAACTTCATCATCTTAGGAGCTTTAACATCTCTCACAAACTTCTTACACTTTCCATTGCTTCTTCAAAATCTTCATCAATAACTCCAAATGCTTGCTCTGAATCAATTACCTAGAAAAGCACTTTACCAAACATATTTGTATTACACAATGTTTTTTATCATCAAAATAACTATTAGAACCTTGCGATTCTTGGGGCCAATAATCTCCCCCTTTTTGATGATGACAAAACATTAATGTAAGGATTAATACACTTATCCCCTTTTTTTTTAATCAATCAAGAAGGCAACGTAAAGGAGTGATGGAAGATAAAAAAAAATAATTAAAGCATAAGAAAGAAATGAATGCTTATCATGGGATATCATATGATTATTTCAAAATTGCACCTTGCAATCCTAAAATAATTTCTTTGAGTCGCGGGCGCGAGAAAGAAATCGCGGGTGCAATTAAAGAAGTAGTAGCTTGGATTCAAAAAAGGAATTAAGTACTCAAATCCTGAGCGTAATTCACCAATCACGGGCAAGATTGGTGGATGATCGAGGGGCGATGCATTCAGTCACGGGTGTGAGATCAGGTCAGAAGGTGTTGGCACTTTGAGGCACTTCTATCGCGGGGGCGAGGACTTGGATCGTGGGGGTGACTCCCTTGGTCGCGGTCGTGAATTACAAGTCACATTCCAATCTTCTAAATTGCTGCATAAAACTTAACCTACATACTTGGAGACTCAATTAGATAGCGAGTAAGAGTTGTTAAACTCAAACTAAAGATGATTGAAGGTCATCAAGGCCAATAATCCTTTTGAGTTTGACATCCCAAGAACCTTAAGGACATTAAAAAAGTTTTAAAAACTTAGCTAAATGTGTGTAGTTGATGGAATTGCTACCTCTTAACTTGTGCATAAGTTGAAAACACATATGAAAAAAAAATTTACACAAGATTTAAAAGCATACCAATTATGCTTAGTTTTCCATTTAAGTCTTAATTGAGTTCAAAGTTGTATTTTAATGTCCCAATGTTCAATGAAGGTCCGACTAGGGACAACAAAGGACTTTCCCCCCTTTGTAAACTCGGAACGTCATTGATAAGGTAAAACAAAAAGGTAGAAAGAGTAAAAGCATGAGGAGAAATAATAAAAATTTTATCTGTTATGCTTGATTATCAATTTAAGCCATCCAAAGACATATCCCAATGTCCCAATGTTCCATAAAGGTTCAACTAGGGACAACTAGGGATTTCCTCCCCTTTGTCAACTTAAAAAGATAAGGCACGATAGGATGAAAATGAGTAAACATCCATTTTGAAAAATACATTTTACCTATTATGCTTAATTATCCACTTTAAGTGAAAATGCATTCAAAGGTGTATCCCAATCACCCAATGTTCCATAAAGGTCCAACCAGGGTGTGTTGGGTTACGGGTAGAATATCCCAATCGTATTAGAACATGAACGCAACGAAAATTAAAATTTTTATCCTTTAACCCAGCAAGGATCACATGCGTTTCATAAAAACTGAAGGAAGGATAAACAAAAATTACCTTTGTAGATCAATTCATCGAGCCTTCAGATTCTGCATCTAGGTTTACTCGGATCTTCAAAGGTGCTGCCTTTCTGAAAGACGACCACCCTCTACAAGTATCCACACACGAGTGAACAATGAACGATCTTGTTAAATGCTAGTTCAGATTCGTTTTCTCAAAACCAAATTAGGGTTTTTCTTTTCTCTCCGTTTTCTATTTTTCTCAAAGTAAAAGATGACTTGCAAAAACCTTAGCATCTTACACACGGTATATATATGTATATATACAAGTCTGCTAGGGTTTAGGTTAAAAAAGAATTTTATTTATTATTTATTTAAAACTCCTTTTAAATAATAATAATTTAAATCCCAGTCCTTATCAAATAAGGAATTTATATTTTTAACCAAATCCTTATTAAAATCCTTTACATATTATTTCCTTATCCAATAAGAAAATATAACTAATTAATTACTTTTTATAATTTAAATTATGAATTTAGATTTTCTCAAAATTAAATTCGAATCTAAATAACAACTAATTATTATTTGTAATTTAAAATAATCTCATCATTTTAAATTACTACAGAGAGTAATAAACGGTAACCATTATTGTTCGTTCTTAATGTGCGACCCTGTAGGTTCAATTAACGTTGGCAGTAGGCCTAAATCACATTTTGATTCTACAAGTCATAAGTGGTCTCTAGCAAGACATTATGACTACCCAAGTTAAATGAAAAGCTCATGATCCGGGACAACCTTAATATAGCTAATGACATAATCCTTTTGTCTCACGATATCTTGATACAATATAAGGCATGGACAAAATCAACCTTATATCACTCTATCTTTAATTTCTCAAAACCTAATTAGACTGACTAAACAAATGATATTGATCTCCATCAATTCATTTGAGCACGGGCATGTATTTCTCAGTCTCAATCATCGAGGGGCCCATAGATATCTCTCTTATAATAAGAGGGACAAATTCCATCTTAATCACTCATATCTCGCTACATGATTCTTATTATGTTCAAGCATAACCTTTATAATCATCCGATTAAAGACAACATTTGACTATGTCAAAACACAATATTCCTCATGTTGATAACTATAGCGATCTCAGGTCTAAGGATTTAATGACACAACTACTAGAGATTAAATTATGACTTTGACCCATGTATTAATCTCAAGGCGGGTCTGTCCAATATTTGTTCTCAACAAATACATATAAATTTGATTTATATCTCATACACATATTCATCCCATGAATATCAATCAAATTTCATACTAATCTTAATTCATTGTTATTCCCACAATAATAACTGATTAGGGACATTTAGAATAATTAATTCAACGACATTATTATATAATAAACATGCAAATCATGATAATAATAAATTCTCATAAATAGTAAAAATACCATGTCCACACAATGGGCCTAGGGCACTATTACTAACACAAAGTAGGCAACTTGGAGATGTTGTTGAGGAAATTGTGAAGCTTAAAACACAAAAGTCCCACATTGGAAGTGTGTGAGAATTGGAAGGTGTTTATAAGCTTAAAACAATTTGTTGGTTATGTAAATGTGTAGCCAAAAGGCTCTCTCTTGTGTGTGCAAGGGAGGGGGGGAGGGTGCAAATCATCCTAATTTGGGTTAGGGGCGCACCCGCACGATGTGGACGACGCAAATGTCCGGACTTGTTGGGCTCATGATGGGCTAGCAGAATTTTAGCCCACGTAATATTAATTTTTCCTCAACAGTTTGCAGTTACAATAGGCAGTTATTTTTCATTTTCTGCCATTCAATTGGGGCAATTAAATGTTTCAGTTTCTATCCATTTTTTCTTGTCTTTCCTTCTTCTCTTGCCTACTGTTTTATTCTTCTTTAGAAAAATAAAGAACTACCTCTAAAAGCAAGAGACAAAAGGCTTATTTTTCTTCTGACTTTTTATTTTTCCTTTCCTTTTAATTTACCTGGTGATAGCTTCTGGTCATGGTTCTGTTTGCAGCTTCACATAGTTGTGCTGCTCTTTTGGAGCTCTAGTTGTTGTATCTTGGGTGGTAGACACTTGCATTGGTTTGAAGCACAGAGGTAGCGGGTGAATCTATCTTAAGGAAACTGTCTGTGACAGGCCTCAACTGTTCCTTCTGTAATTATTATTTTTTTATTCTAATGTTATTATATTTTTGTTTAATTCTGTTAATTAATGTTTTTCTATTCATTTAAATTTTTGTACTTTATTCATTTTACTTATATTATTATTACTTTCTAACAAGAGTGGCATGAACTATGCATATGTGATTGTTGATGATTACTCTATGTACACTTGTGTATGCTTCTTAGCTCATAAGGATGATGCTTTTTATGCTTTCAAATCTCTTGCAAAACATGTTCAAAATGAAAAAAGGTTTTTGCATTACTTCTATTAGAAGTGATCATGGAAGGGAATTTGAAAATGAGCTTTTCAAAGGTTTTTGTGATGAAAATGGTATTTTACATCAATTTTCTTCTCCTAGAACTCCTCAACAAAATGGGGGTAATTGAAAGGAAAAATCGCACTTTGGTGGAAATGGCTAGATTAATGCTCAAAGAGTACAATTTGCCTCTTTACTTTTGGGCCGGAGCTGTTAACACAGCTTATTATATTGCAAACCGTGTTTACAAAAGACCTTTGACAAATAAAACTTCTTATGAGCTTTGGGTGGGAAGAAAACCCAAAATTTCCTACTTTAGAGTATTCAGTTGCCAATGCTTTATATTAAATACTAAGGACAACCTTTGGAAATTTGACTCCAAAACCCATTAAGGAGTCTTTCTTGGTTATGCTCTCACTAGCAAAGCATATAGAGTCATCAACAAGAGATCCTTAGTTGTAGAAGAGTCTATGCATGTGGTGTTTGATAAGTCCAACACACATGATCTGGGAAAGGTTCTTCTTGATGATTTTGTAGGTGCTATGGAAGGACTTGACTTGATTAAGGAGCAAGGAGAATTAAGTGGAACAAGTCAAAACAACTTACAAATGGTGGTTGCCTCTCAACAAAATTCAAAGGAAGAACGGGCTAGTCCAATTCAACAATAAGTAAATGAGCAACTTCCACCTCACCTCCAAGCTACATCATCATCCATTCATAACCTCCTAAAAGATTGGCAATTCAAAGAAGATCATCCAAAGGACCTCATCAGTCATGATGCATCATAAGGGGTAAGCATTAGACATAAACTCAAAGCCCTTAATAGTCTAGCTTTCATCTCTCAAATTGAACCAAGGAACATTAGTGAGGCTCTCAATGATGAGAATTGGGTACTTGGTATGCAAGAGGAACTCAATCAATTTATGAGAAGCAAGGTGTGGAACTTAGTTCCTAGGCCTAAGCATTGCTCTATTATTGGTACCAAGTGGGTTTATAGGAACAAGGTTGAGGAAAGTAGTACCATTACTAAAAACAAGGTATTCCTAACTTTTTTGAGGAGTAGTGATCTAGTATTGGATCTGGTCCTGGAACAGATCTACTCCATGTGTATGCTTTGCTTTGGGCGTGCCAAAGAGTGTAGGTCTCTCAACCGATGTACCTGACTTGTCAAACGTTTTATGGGTGTGGATCCGCTATGAAAGTATCCCACAGATGCCACTAAAAACTTGATATGAATATTGTAAAGGTGCGGATCTAGTAATGTGAATAACTACTGGTAGAACTGGCTAGTAAATTAAAGAACTAATGTGTATGACTGAATTAACTCAGTTGGAAATTAAAAGGGACTGAATGTAAATGAGAATTGATTTGCTGGTTAAAGGAAACAGACTTGAATAAAAATGGAAATGTTTACAATACTAGAAATAAACTAGATACAGTAAACATGAAATTGAACTTGACATTGAGAATAGATTATATGATAAAGCTAAGCTAAATTGAACTATATTTGGATTGAATTGAAGTTGTTGTGATTGTTGAAGTTTTGATTGTTGAATTGTCCGTCCTCTTCCTCTTCCCTGTCACCTTCGCCCTCCTTTTATACTTCATGAGTAGCTCTTCCCTGCTATGGAACGGTTCTTTGACAGAAACAGCTAGAAACATAGCCGGTACCACCTTGTACGTGCTTCCATGGATCTCGGACCTAGATCAAGGTGAAGATTATGAAAAAGTCATTGTCCAGCTGGTCACAAAAGTGGTCCAAACTGCTGGGAGTTCTAGTATTGTCAGATCTGATCCTACTCTGCATACCCCTCCTCCTGCTACTAAGCCTGTATTTGAGGTATATTGCTCCTTGCTTTCCTTTACTTTTTTTCATTCTACCAACTACCTGACTAACCTTCCTTATTTTGACACTAGATCTTTGATTGGGGGTCAATCCCTTCCAAGATTACCCTGAAACATGACCTGGATTTTTTGGAGGTGTCTCCTGAAACTTCTGAAGCTGTCCCTCCTACTATAGATCCCAAAGAACTGCAAGAAGTAGTCAATTCTCTAAAACTAACCCTCAAGTAAGAATTGCCATATCTTTGAGCTTTAAAAGAACGCTTTTCTTGCTTCTCTCTGAGCTTTAAAAGGCTCGGACCTTTTGACCTGCCAAAAGATGTTCACTCTTAAGGCCAAATTTGAAGAGAATAAGCTGTAATATAGGATCTGCAAAGCCAAATTCTCTAGCTGCAGGTCGAACATGAAGTTATCGGCCAAGAGGTTCATGGTCTGGACAATGAGTACAAAAGTCTGGAGACTACATTAGATGCCATTGGTGAAGGTCTAATAGCTTAGAAGGAAAATATTGCTCTATGAAGGCAAGAAGGAAAGCAGGCATGAGACCAGCAGGTGGCCTGTATCACACAATGAGTGGTTCTACATTCCTTTGACTTTGATGATCTTTTCCCCTAGAAACATTTCTTACCTTTCCTTTCTGAACTATTAAACGGCCTATATGCAGGTCTTTTTGGTAGATGTACTAAATATTTACTTTCTACAAGGCCGTAGTCCTGAGGCCTCTTCCTGCTTGCATGATTTGAATTATTTTTGCATTTGACATTATCCCAGTGTTCCACAAGATATCATCAATCTTAGCCTAGCAAAAGTTTAGTCCAACCTTCACACGAAAAGTTATTTGATCATAATCTTGAAGATGGGATCTGGATCATTCCAGCCAATGGATCTGGCCTACTCCATAGGGGACCGGCCTTAACCAAAAAATTAGAAAGATTAAGAAACTTGAAGATGGGATCTGGATCATTCCAGCAAATGGATCTGGCTTGCTCCATAGGGGACCAGCCTTAACCAAACATTCCTATTAGGCTTCACTGGTCAAGTTGTTCATAGGATCCGTCTTTCCTTACCCTTTGAGTAATCAGGGTTTTAATTTTGATTTCTTGACCTGTCACTTGAATATATTTTTGTATACATATATTTTATTATATATATATATATATTAGGTTCCCTGTTATTCCAAAAAATGGCCATGAGGCCTATTTGTATTGATGTGGCCCTCAAGCCTACTAGATTACAATTCTTTCATCATTAAGCACATTCACATCAAAGGTTAGAACTGTAATCTATATAATGGCCCTAAGGCCTATTACATTTATGACTTATAGACCTCCCACAAAGTTGGGAGGTATGGCTTTAGGTACTTGCCATTGATACATCTCTAATGAGGTTCTCCTTCCAGGCTTGTTAACCAATAATAATCCCTTTTAGCACCTTGTGTATCTTGAATGGCCCTTCCCAGTTTAGGGACCATTTCCCGAATTCTATGTCCTTCGTTCCTGGTGGAAGGATCACTTTCCCTACCAGATCTCCTTCCTGAAAACTCCTCTTTCGTACTTTCTTGTTGTACAGCCTGGATATTTTCTTCTTCTGTGCAATTATGTGATCTGATGCCTGCCTCCACTAACATGGCTTCTGAAAACTATTTTGGTGTTAAATTGTGTTTGACTGCCACTCTGAGTGAAGGAACTACAATCTCCAAAGGTAGGACTGCGTCGTGGCCAAACGTCAATGCATAAGGAGTGGTTCCTGCAGCAGATCTTTTGGAGGTTCTATATGCCCACAATGTCTCTGATAGAACATTATGCTAGTTCCTCGGGTTGTCATCCAGCATCTTCTCTAGTATACCAATGATTATTTTATTAGAAGCTTTGGCCTGTCCGTTAGCCTAAGCGTAGTGTGGTGTAGAATTTAGCAATTTGACACCACTTACTGCTACGAAGGCTCGGACCTCTTGACCTATAATCATGGTTCCCTGATCTGTCGTGATGGACTGTGGTATCCCAAATTGATGGATAATCTCTTTCTTGATAAAGTCAATCACGTCTCTCTACTCCACTTTCACCACTGGAGCCGCTACTACCCACTTGGTGAAGTAATCTGTGGCCACAATAAGGAAGGTGTGTCCTTTAGATTAGGCTAGATGGATTTTTCCTATCAGGTCTATAGCCCAACCTCTGAAAGGCTAAGGTTTGATTATAGACTATAGATCTATGGCTAGCACTCACTATAAAGCACCGAACCTCTGACACTCTTAACACCCTCTAGCGAAAGCTATGCAATCCTTTAAAATAGACGGCCAATAATGGCCATGTCTCCTAATTAGCCACCTCATTTAACTCCTGACTGGTGAGCTCCATATACTCCATTATGGACTTGTTCCATTACCTCCATGGCTTGAGTGATAGACAAGCCTCTCAGTAGCAAACCTGTTGGGTCTTTCCTGTACAATTCACCGTCCCATAAGGTATAACTGATAGCTTGCATTTTTATTTTGTGTGCCACCTTACAAGCAGGGTTCTACAAATATCTCTTGAGATCTGTTTGCCAATCGTTGAGATCTATTGTTTCACAGGTCATCATCTCGAGTTGAACCCCTCTTTCCATGATTGACAGGTGGATCTATTTCTGTACCAATATTAATCGGTGTGTCAGTTCTTCATATATTTTTAGGCGTTATGCAACTTGTGAAAGTTCATCGGCCTCCCAGTTCTGCTGTCTTAGTACATGTAAAAGTTCCACCGTCTCGAATGACTCTAGTAATTAAATTGCTGCAGTAAAGTATGGGACTATTGTCAAACTAGAGCATCTATATTCTCCCATCACTTGTCTGAGAACCAGCTGAGAATCTCAAATAATGGTCACATTCTTAGCTTTCAGTTCCTGCAATATTTATAGACCAATTATCAAGTCCTCATACTCGGCCTGATTGTTAGTACATTCAAAATCCAAATTGAAGGATAAAGCAGTTTTGGTCCCGGTGGGAGAGATAATGATTACTCCTGCACCTGCTAACTTTTCAGTACTAGACCCATCAAATTTAAGGTCCAGGGTTGAACGTCAGTCCTTTACACAGGTAGTTCTTTCTCCACCACTTCTCCTATCTGCACAGATGGATGATCTGCACAAAAATTAGATAAAGCCTGGCCCTTAACTGATTTCTGTGGGGAATAGATCAGATTGAAATCAGACAAACTCAACAACCACTTCCCTATATTACCTGACATGACTGGTTTGTTTAGCATGTATTTCATGAGATCAGTTTGAGAGACTACATAGACCCGGTTCCCCAACAAATAGTGCCTCAAGTTAGTACAAGCAAAATACAAGGCTATGCATAATTTGTTGATAGGGGTGTACCTTACTTCAGTTGGAGTCAATGCCCTACTAAAGTAATATATGGCCTGCTCATGACCTGCCCCATTTTGTTGAGCTAGAAGACATCCAATGGACTCTTCGGCTACCGAAACGTACATTTTCAAAGGAACGCCAGATCTAGGGGGCATCAGGACTAGTGGTTTAGACAAATACTCCTTGATCCGTTCAAATGCTACTTGATGCCATTCTTCCCATGAAAAATCTTCCTTGTTCCTCAGTTTAAGCAGATTTGAGAACTCTCTAGTTTTCCCTGCCAAGTTAGAGATGAACCTCCTTAAATAGTTGACCTAACCCATGAATCTCTATAATTCCTTTTTGTTCTTTGGCGGAACTGCTTCTCTAATAGCCCTTACCTTGTTCTGATCAACTTTGATCCCTCTTTGGTGTACCAAGAAACCCAAAAAGTTTCCTGCCTTCACCCCAAAAGCACATTTGAGTGGGTTGAGTTTCAGGTTGTGATTCCTCATCCTTTTGAAAGCTTCTTTCAAGTGTTCCAGATGTTCACTAGCCATTTTGGACTTGACTACAATGTCATCAATGTAGACCTCAATTGTTTTCCCTAAAAGATCATGAAAAATTGCATTCATGGCTCTCTGATAGGTAGCCCCAGCATTCCTCAGTCCAAATGGCATAACTACCCATTCAAAGGTGCCAATAGATCCAGGACACCTGAAAGTTGTCTTGGGGATATCTTCCTCCATGATATAGATCTGGTTGTATCCTGAAAAGCAATCCATAAAAGAAAACAGAGCATGCCTTGCCACTGAATCAACTAATGTATCTGCTATAGGCATTGCATATATATCTTTTGGGGTTGCTTCGTTGAGAACCTTGAAATTGACACAGACCCTTAATTTCCCATTCTTCTTCACTACTAGCGCCACATTAGCTAACCAATTAGCGTACTTGGCAGGTTTGATGAACCCTGCTTCGTACAACTTTTTGATCTCTTTTTTAACTTTGAGCTCCACTTCCTTGGACATCCGACGGGGTGGTTGGCGGTATGGTTTGAGCTCAGGTTTAATAGGTGACCTATGTTCCACCAATTTCCTGCTTAAACCAGTCATCTCAGTATAGTTCCATGCAAAGCAGTCCTTGTTATTTTTCAACAGGGTAATCAATTCACCCCTTAATGGGTCTGCTATCTCCTTACTTAAGTAAGTGATTTTTGGCTGTTCTTCTTTTCCCAAGTTGAGTTCTTCCAATGGTTCCGATGTCTGTTGCTTTGCCATTGAGTCTTTCAATTTAGGTGGAGCAGGATCTAAATCTTTCATCACGATCTCCTCTTGATCTAGTTCTAGCTCTTTTTCATATACTACTTCTGCCTCTAAGGACTCCCATTCCCTTTCTTCTATGGACTGTTGCTTAATCTTCTCCATTAGTTGCTATAAGTGGCACTTCAAAATTACAGCTGCAGCCGCTACATATTTCTCCTTGGGGAGACTAATCATCAAGAAACTCTATGATTGGGGCAGAACTGCTTGGCCTCCTATATGGCACGAGAGCAGTCATTTTGGTCAAGATCTCTGCCTGTTTCTTGACCGCTAATTCTTCCTCTTGCATTTCTTCAGTGTGGACCTTTCTAGGAAAACCAAACCTGGCCTTTTCTTGGAAACGGATTGGCCCAACGTCCTAGTCGTAATACCTCACCTCCACTACATCTGATGTGGCATGGAATGGTCTGTTGTCTGGCCATACTATCTCCACGTAATTTCCTTTTCAAAATAATAAGAATTGGTGCAAAGAGAACGGCACACACCAATTGGTGTGAATTTAGTCTCTTCCTAACAATGCCTGATAACTGGCAGATGAATTAACGACAAAGAAAGCTACCAATGAGGTTTGAGATCCTACTGTCAACTCCACTAGTAGAACCCCTATTATCTTGGTTAGTTCTCCAGTAAAGGCTGATACTCAGACCTCTGTGGAAATGAGATCTTTCATTGTCTTTCCTAGTTCTGTCAACATCCTAACTGGCATGATGTTAATTGCAGAACCGTTGTCTATCCGTACCCTTGATGTTGGCCTTTCGTTCAAATGTGCCTTAATGTACAAGGGCTTGATATGTCTTATCATTGGTACTATAGGCTTGTCAAAAATGACCCTCTTATGGCTACCAAGGCTGGTGGCCTGGATGGTAACCTAGCTCAGGACCTGCTCTAGTTTTTTTGCTGCAGATTTCGCCTTCTCTTTATCACTTGTGAGCACTGGACCCTGAAAATCTGCAGGTAAGGTAATAACTGAAGTTGCACAAGTTAAAGATCTGGGATCTATACCTCCCTTGGAACAATACTCTTCTATATCTAAATCTGAGACATCAGAAAAATTGTCTAAAGCATTTCTCTTAAATTTGGAACTGCTCCAAGAACTGGACCCAAAGGACTGGGTCTCTTCTTGTCCATTTTCTGATTTAGAGCTATTTAATGCTACACTGTTAGTGTTCTACTCCTTTTTCATCGATTCTAGAAACTTATAACCTCCCTAGTTATCTAGTTTGGGAAGTCTCCCAGACTTTTTTTTCTAGGTGGTCCCTTTAGGTACCTGACCTTGTAATCATATTTACCACTGGGTTTTCCTAGCAGGCCCTCTTCTAACTTTTCTTCACTAATAACTATCTAACTCCATCTCTGGTGGGAGTTCTACCTCTAGATCTGTCACTTTTGGGTGCGGGTTAGCTGCTGTGGGAACTTAGGGTGCCTGACCTGGTTCTAACCTCGGTGTGGTGGATCCATTGGTGGTAGCACAAATCGAGTTTGTAATTCTCTCACAGGTGGTCGCGTCTGCTCTTTCTTCTTGTATTGGGATCTGGTCTCGGCCAGAGCTGGCCAGTTTCCATTCTTCTTTTATTCTACTTGTCCCAATCTTGATCTTTCCACCATTCTTTTCTATTGGGGTCCTGCATGGTTAATCACATTAGTCTCAACCACAATAGGTTTAGAGATCCATACCTTGGACGCCATTCCCCTATGTTTCTTCTGTCTTTTGACTTCCTCTTTTAACTTGGCAATCTCTCGATCCTTCACCTTGAGTTTCTCTTTGATTTCCAAGAGCAACCTAAGATCAGAAGGGTCTAGATCTAAAGCTCGGACCTCTACCACAGGGGTTGGAAAAGGGTCCTCATCGATCAACATAGCTTCTTTCTTTTCTGAGAACTTCAGGACTCCCTTGTTGATGCGGTCTTGGATGATGTTCCTGAATGCCCAACATGCTACAGTGGCGTGGTTCCAAGTGTTATGGAATTTATAATACCTTTTTCCTTTCAATTCCTTGGAGGAAAGTAATTTGTGGTTTGGTGGGAAGGTGATAAACTTTTCCTTAACTAAGAAATTAAAGATCTCTTATGTTTTGGAAACATCAAAAGTATGTTGAGGAGTGGCGCTAGAAGCCACAGGTTTCTTCCAAGCTTCTGGCGTCTTTTTTTTCCAACATGGGGAATACACAAGATACGGTGTTAGTGATGTCAGCTATAGCAGCTTCCACCGAGTTTACTTCTTAGAAATAGGTTCCCATTGAAGACTTCCTTCTGTGGTTTTCTTCTCGTAAAAGTTCTTCATACTCTGAAACCTGGGCCGCTAGTTCATAGAAGTCTCGAAACTCCATGCCTTGAAACTTTTTATGCAGCTCTATGTCTAGACCTCTCTGTGCTAGCTTTACATACTCAGTCTCAGGTAACAGAATCTTACATCTGCTTCTCATTTTCTTAAATCTACTAATATACGTGTCCACATTTTCTCTAGGTCTCTGGTTAATTCTGAACAGTTCTACAATGCTAACTTTTAGTTGAGCCCTAAAGAACTGAGTGTGGAACTGTCTCTCCATATCAGCCCATGTGAATATTGAGTTTCTCGGTAACGAAGCATACCAGGAAAAGGCTGGACCTGTAAGAGAATTAGGAAACATGCGTAATTTCAAGTAAGCAAAATTATCTAAATTAGCCCATTCACTACATTGTATCATGAACCTGGCTATATGTTCCATGGTAGAAAAACCATCCTCTCCTAAGAATAGAGTGAAATCTGGGATCCGACATCCTCTGGGATAAGGATTCTCCTTGTCGATGTACTCAAGATAAGGTTTGTGGAACTTTGGATGGCCTATCTGTCTGAGGCCTGGCCTATACAGCTCCTGAACTGCTTCCCTTAAGGTCTTTATATCAATCTACATCCTCGGGGGAAGTGGTGGATGATGGTGTGGATTTTTGCCCCCCAAAGCCTAGACATTCTCAGGTGGGTGTTGGTGAAACTGCCCACTTTGATCCCCTTATGGGGGTGGGCCAAAATTGCCAAACTATATGGGTGCTTGTCTGGCAATTAGGTGGCTTGAGGCCTGAAAACCTGGTCCTAGCCTGCCTGCATGTGGAACATGGATTCCTTATGGAGCTATACCTATTGTTGGTGTGCTCCTCTAGAAACCGCTTTTAGTTGGGGCGGTATGCTCGTCTCTCTTGGGAGGAATAATATACCTATCTTTAGCTACCATGTTAGAAAATTGAGGAGGTCTGGATGACTCTAGATCTACCATAGCAGCTGGTGTTATTGGTGGTAGAGGAGGCAGAGGCCCCTGCTCCCTAGAGTTCTGAGTGGAGTGTCTCGGGGTGGGAGAGTCTCCTCTTCTAGTGGGTGAATTTGTTCTGGCCATGGACAGGCCTAGTTCCCTCCTTTCTAAGCTCCTTTCCCTTAAAGCCCTCACAATCACTGAGTTGGTCTCATTGATGGAGAGCTGAATCAGTTTGAAGGATTCCTTATGTGATCAGGCCTGCGAAGGCCTTCAAATCTTCCTTAGAAATAGTGTCTGAATTTGTTGAGGTCTGCCCCCCAACTGGCTCACTGGTACCTACATACAAAGGGTTAACTAGAACATTTGCTCGAAGGTCTCCACTAAGTGAGGAACCATCTCTTCGAATCCTGCTATTGCAGGAACGGGTTCAGCATTCTGAGGTGTTACGACTACTTCTTTTCCGCTTCTAGTTTTTGGAGGCATCTTCAATGGTGTCCCACTAGGCATGCCAAAAAAGATTATTCTTGACTTTTTTTGAGGACTAATGGATCTAGTACTAGATCTAGTACTGGAACAGATCTACTCCAAGTGTTCTCTTTGCTTTGGGCATACCAGAGAGTGTAGGTCTCTCAACCGATGTACCTAACTTGTCAAAAGTTTTATGGGTGTGGATCCGCTACGAAAGTATCCCACAGATGCCACTAAAAATGTGATATGAATATTGTAAAGGTGCAGACCTAGTAATGTGAATAACTACTGGTAGAACTGGCTAGTAAATTAAAGAACTAATGTGTATGACTGAATTAACTGAATTGGAAATTAAAAGGGACTGAATGTAAAAGAGAATTGAATAAAAATGGAAATGTTTTCAATACTAGAATAAACTGGATACAATAAAAATGAAATTGAACTTGACATTGAGAATAGATTCTACGATAAAGCTAAGCTAAATTGAACTATATTTAGATTGAATTGAAGTTGTTGTGATTGTTGAATTGTCTGTCCTCTTCCCTGTCACCTTCATCCTCCTTTTATACTTCACGAGTAGCTCTTCCCTGCTATGGAACGGTTCTTTGGTAGAAACAGCTAGAAATATAGCCGTTACCACCATGTTCGTGCTTCCATGGATCTCGGGTGCATTTCCAGCTTTACTTACCCATTCTCAATTTATCGTTAACATTTAGCCTATTGTTAATTGTTCTTCCCATATTCTTGGCCTTCTTATTACTCGTGGATCTTTACTCATCTACTTGCCTGCGCATTCATGGGACTATCCCCTTTCCTTCGCCACTCGCTTATCATGGGATCGTGCATCATTCAACGTTAGAACCTATTTTTGCTCAAACATGACTTCCTATTCTCATGCCAGATCAAAAGATTATGGTGATCTTCACTGCTCTTTACATTCCTGATGTCCGTTTGTCTCTTGCTAACATGTCAAAGCTTCAGACAACAATTCCCCCTTTTTACCTTTGGTCTACCGCAAGAACTAGACCATTCCTCTATTTGATGCTCTAAAATTCATAAACTACCTTAAAGTCAGGTCTGGCCTACTGTAAATATCATTACTGTTAACTTGAGAATACTAGGCCTGTCCCTTTACTAGCCTCTTGTTAGGCCCAGCTGCATTTTTCCCTCAAAAACCTTTCATACCAAGCCTGTCTTTATAGTTTACCTCGGTATCTATTTCATTCCATAAAACCCACTAGCCCTTATATTACTAGATCTGGTTCTCATTTGTTCTAGATCTATGGTCGAAAGTCTTTATCAAATTAATTCTTATTTAACCGAGAACTCTTGGAACTAGATCTGCTTATTCTGGTTAGTCAAACCAACCAGACCTAGTCTTATAATGAGCCAAATTATTTTGGGTACAAACACAAGGCTAGACTAGTAGCTAAGAGATACAACCAAGAAGATGGTATTGACTATGATGAGACATTTGCCCCAGTTGCTAGACTTGAAGCCATTTTCATTCTTCTTACATTTGCATCATTCTTGGATTTCAAACTTTTTCAAATGGATGTTAAAAGTGCATTTCTTAATGGCTTCACTGAGGAGGAAGTTTATGTTGAACAACCTTTGGTTTTTGACAACCATGCATTTCCCAATCATGTTTTTAAACTTGCTAAAGCCCTATATGGATTGAAGCAAGCTTTTAGAGATTGGTACGATAGGCTTAGCAATTTTTTAGTCCAAAATGGTTTTCAAAAAGGGAAAGTTGACACCACTATTTTTATCAAAAGAAAAGGTGAAGACATCCTCATAGTGCAAATTTATGTTGATGATATAATTTTTGGTGCCACTAACTTGTCTTTGTGCGAGGATTTTTCTTTGAAATAAGCATGGTGGGAGAACTCAAGTATGTCCTAGGTCTTCAAATTAGACAAGAGAAAGATGGCATCTTCATTAATCAAGCAAAGTATACAAAGAAGCTTCAAACATTTTGGGATGGACATTAGCAAGACTAGTAAGACTCTTATGGCCACAACAATAAAGTTAAGCAAGGATGAAAGTGGTAAGCCTATTGATGAAAAACTATACTGAGGTATGATTGGCTCACTCCTCTAACTTACCACTAGTAGGCTAGATATCATATTTAGTTTGTGTGTTTATGTGCTAGATTCCAATCATCTCCTAGAGAGTCCCATTTGCATGCCGTTAAACTCATTTTGAAGTATTTGTGTGGTACATTGCATTTAGGACTTTGGTATCTGAAACATCTTCATTTGATCTCATTGCTTACTCTGATTCAAACTTTACCGGAAGCCTTATGGACAGAAAAAGTACCTCTGGTACTTGCCAATTACTTAGGCAAAGTCTCATATCTTGGTGTAGCAAAAAGCAAGTGTTAGTTGCCTTGTCCACCACCGAGGCGGAGTATGTGGCAATGGGTTATTATTGTGCACAAGTTTTATGGACCAAACAACAACTTAAGGGCTATGGCTATGGTGTTTCACCTATCCCAATTAGGTGTGATAACACTAGTGCCATTAACCTTTGTAAAAAACCCCATACAACATTTTAGGAGAAAGCATATTAATATTCATCATCATTTCTTGTGTGATCATATCCAAATAGTGATGTTGTGTTAGAGTTTATTGACACCAACAACTAATTGGCCGATATTTTCACCAAGCCCTTAGATGAGGCTCATATGAACTTCATCAAAGGTGAACTTGGAATGCTTGATTTTGCATCTCTTTGTTAGTGTAATCGTAGTCCATGTGCATTCATTAACATTAATGATTTTAATTGTTCATCATTAAAAATGTGTTTTTAGACGCCTCAAGTCATGTTAAAACTTTTTTCTGTCCTTTACATGAGTTTTTTTAAGCCTTTTTAACCTTTCTCTAGCATGCACAACCATGTGTTATAGACACATGATCGTGTGAATTTCACACGATTTTGCGAGCTTGACACACGATTGTGGGTATATTGTCACGACCAAGTTTCAATATTAGGGAGTAAACCTTAATTATATCATATCATTTGCATCATCATTGTGTGTAATGCATTGCATAATATTGATTGGTAGAATAATTTTTGGAGGGCATCAAGGTTTATGGAAGTTTGGGTTAGTAAGGACCTAGTTGTAAGAAAAGTTAGAGGATCTATTTGTAAAAGAAGTATGAGAGTTAGACTAGATAGTTAGTAGGAATAAGTTTGGGGAGTGGTGTAAGGAAATGTGTTCTAGAAGGTGGACAAGTGGCCTATG
>CANYLF010423067.1:0-11200 GCA_948193215.1 Bocquillonia castaneifolia
CAAGATCCTTGAGGTTTATTACTAAATTTATGCAATTCCTGCAATAATGGTGACAAACGTTGAATTGAATTCAAAGTTTGAAACTTTTCAACAAGAATTTGTTGCTGCTCAAACAAATAACAAGAGAAGACTTCATGAGATGCAACAGCAGAATGAAACAATCCAGCGTCAGAATGAGACAATGCAAAGTGGTATGAATACAATCAAGGAACAATTAAATACATTGCAAAACAGCATTCAACAATTGCTGCTTCAAAGGCCTCCCCTAAACAATGACAATCAAGCTCCAAGAAACTACCATGGACGAGGGAATAATGGAGAACAAGGCATGGCAAGAGACATGAAAAAAGAGGTGAAGGTAGATGTTCTATGTTTTGATGGTAAATCTGATCCTACCTTATTTAGTGATTGGGTTAATTTTTTAGAATCTTTCTTTGAATATTGTAATATGAATGAAGAAAGAAGGGTAAGATTTGCTAAGATAAAATTGATAGGGTTAGCCAAAATATGGTGGTATGGAGTTGAACGTGATATGGAAAGAACTAGAGCAGCCCCATGTATAACTTGGTTTGAGATGAAAGCTAAACTAAGGGAGAAGTACATGCTCCATGAATCAAAAAGAGAAGCAGGACCAACAAAACAGCAACTTAAAGAGTCTTTAGGAGCTGTATTTGAGCTTCAGAAAGGGGTAGAAAATCAATTCTTGCAGCCTCAAACATTCAAGCAACCAAATCTGCTCCAAGATTTTCAGGTGCAAGGCATAGAATGTGCCGAATCAAAGAAGAAGAAAAGAGTTTTGAAGGGCAAGCTAATGTTCCAATTGCATCGTTTGGTGATGTGGTTTTTAAAAAGAAGATGGCTGATAATTCCTCAACTGATTTCATAATTCCACAAAAGTTTGACAATCAATTTGAGAAGATATGCATCACCAAGTCCTCGTTGGTACTTCGAACAACAAAAACAGGGCAACAATATTCAAGAAATCACGAGCTTTTGTTGCTTAGACATTTCAAAACTCGAGGTCGAGTTTTCTCCAACAGGGGAGAATGATGCGGACAAAGAAAATGTCTTTTGGTGTTGCAGGAATTCTGTTTTTAGTGTAGGGGTATTTCTGTAATTTTCAGTTTCACTGAAAATTCAGTTTAAGAGTCCGTACTTTTACTTTTTATTTTATTTTCAATAGATTCTTGTTTAGGAATATTTATTATTTAGTTTCCTATTTAGTATTGAATTAGTATTTTAGGTTTAGGGATTCCTGATAACATTAGGATTATTTTTGAGTCTTTAAATACCTAGCATATATTAAGTTATTGACAGAGTTTGCAGAATTTAATAAAAATTACAGCCGTGTGTGCTATTTTTGAATTGTGTTTATTCAATTTTCCACTTAGGTGTGATTCCTAAATCTAGGTGTGATTCCTAGAACCCTAGGTGTTGATTCCTAGGAATTTATCTATCTTTTCATTGTTTTCCATATAAATCAGATCTGAATTTCATAATTCAGGTAAGACTTCCTCTGTTTTTCACAATTTTCTTAAAAAGACACGGATCCGGTGAATAGAAAGTAGCAGAAAGAATGCAGTAACCCCATTTCAAAATCAGATGAATGCAATTGCAAATATGGAATTAACATAGAATTGTCAAGCTTTTGGAAAGAATAAAAATGTTTCAGAACCAGAAACAATATTTCCTCCATAAAAATTTCAATGCTAGTGGGCAATCTCATATCTGAATGAACAGCATAGTTCATATGCAAAACTAGATCAATAGAGGCCTATAGTGCTCTGGAAGCATACCCATGCAGAGAATTTTCAGGAAATTTATATATTTGATAAGCTTAGATGGAAGGTTTTCAAGCCAGCATTATATTGACAGCAGAATCAAAGAGAAGATTTTTAGATTTCAAATTCCTCAACCATTGCTCTAAAGGTTCCCCATACCTGGAGATTTGCGTTGTATCAAATAATATACAGAAATATAATAACCAGGAACTCTCACTAATGTTGCTCATTAGTCATTAACTCTACAATCAAGCATCCCAAGCATACATATAAGTAGACAGAATAAATCACAAGAACTGGTACTGGTCTTTCTAGGATTACTGCAGCTATAAAACTACTTGAAAACTCCTAGACCAGATAAAAAGAAATTATTATTATTTTTTTATTTTTACAAAAAAAGATAAACAGTTAAGACTAATGAAAGTTGAGAATCATCAAAGTCATTCCTGCAAAACTGCCAAGGATAGAAATGAATCCCTTCTTTTGAGTTATTAATGAATTCCCCAAAGTTCAATAAATTCCATTTACATTTTTTACAAACTCATATTTAGAACCTTGAAACAAAAATCATTTGAAATTCCAAGCATTCAATATGGTTGAAGAAATTCTACAAGAAAAAAGAACGAGAAAACTACCAAGCAAAATCCACATCACTTCAAAATTTGAAACTGAATTCGACTTTAAATAGCTTCCATTGTTTCTTGCATACTATTAGACAAAATGAATACTAACGTTCCTTCCATCTGAATGAAACTGAATTCTACCCATCAATTTACACCCATATCAATCATGAATAAATTCTAGCTAGAGTTCTTTACAGCATCAATCTTATTCAGTTACTTTGTAATGTGACTGTAAATTCCAGAGTTATGAATAGTGGACCAAAAGCAACTTTATTTGAATGAACTTAAGTAGAGAAATCTCAAAAGAACTAGAATGTCTTCTATATCTTCCCACACCCAAATCTCAGAAGGACTAGAATGTCCTCGGAATGAAGATCATATTATCTGGAAAGCCTCCAATCTAAAAAGATACCCTAGCCAGAACTACTACCAACTTATCCCAGTTTGAACAACTCACTTCCTGTGTGTTACAAGCATCAAGAAATCAAAATTATTTTCATTTTATGGAATCTAAATCATCTTAACTGATCCCACATTAATCCAAAGAAATGAGGTTGTGCATTTCCAGGAATCTAAAAAAGCCTAAATTACACAATTCAGAGAGGCCTGCATTTGTAGCAGAAATCAGGTAGTGATATACGATAGCCATCAATTATAGAACAAATTTCTCAATCCACTATATATATATATATATATATAACAACAATGTGGAAAGGAAAATTTAATATGCATGTACATACAGAGAGAGGAGGGGGAAGGAGTAGGGATAAAAGAATGCAGAAAGTAAAATCGACAGATAGTCCTAGGATTAGGTTCAGAATCTGCTAAACCACATCAAAAGTCCATGTCTGATGACTTCACTAATGACAATAGCATTCCTCGAGATTTATACTGATGGATGTCAATCAAAGAGAAGAACACTCCTGGAAAATTTTCCAGAGGATCCAAAACCAGAGCGAGTCTCTAGGATTGAGAGTCGTGCCCAATGTACCATGATATGTACTTCTAACAATATAAATTGAACACTGATTACATGTTCACCACAAATTTTAATAATAAAATTAGATGGATGCAATGATCAAATTATCACAACCATTAAAAAATGAGAAATGTTCTGAATTTCCAAGTTCCAAATTCGTTGAAACTAAGACAACATCATAATATGCTCCAGATGAATGATCTAAATTTTTGGCAAATCTCTGTCATGTCACAATAATATAGTAATGAGCAATACAACATGGAGCATCCATATCATTCTATCACAGACAGGATGGTCCATAAATGTACTGCAAGACATCAATAATGGAAAAGAGGAGGAAAATCAGTCTACAAGCTTAAAAAGTTAGGATTGGAAACCATCTCGTTCATTTGTAAGAAGCAGCTAAACCTCCAACTAATGACTAATGAGGACATTAACCAAGGCCATCTTCCCAGTAACAAGATAAATTCACATTTTTCCAAATAGAATAAAGGTTGAAGTCACAGTTAAAATGGTCACTAGCTAGCCTGGATTTATCTAAATTTCAAATCATATGTTGAATGGCATGATAACTAATGGATTTTGAAGAAAAAAAGGCATTAAAAAAACATAAGCTAATCTTCACTAACAAAATTCTCTAGTTAATAACAAATCACGATGGAGTTTCCATATATAAATCTCAACCTAAGTTACAAGCTCAAAATCAAAGAATCCTACAGGGACAGTGGCACACAGAAACAACAAACCTCATTCAACATAAAGAATTGAAATAAAAGCACAACAATCTGTAAGCAAGAAGCTATTTTATCTTGTTTGTCAATTACAAATATAAACCCCACTTTGATACCTGTGATTAACCTCGTAAAAATCTGTCTTACCCTCAGAAGCAGACCGTAGACAAATGCCAGATAATGAAGTAGCTCCCTGCACAGAAAATTTAACTTGACAAACAACCTCAATACCTTCATCACTCTCTACCTCAATAGAATCTACAGGCATCCTAGCCCTCAACTTGCCTGAAGAACCCTTGAGTGGAACCTCTGGGACACGCCATTTCAACTCTCTCTCAGTTCTGTTTAACACAGCTTTAGGAAAGACTTTCAACAATGTTGGGTCAACCGGTAATTTCAAAATAAAAGTCACATCAGTCAGTGGCACTAGCAAATCTGGATTTGAAACATACTGAATCATTACAGAAAGCAAAGTCCCACTGTGACGCTGTGTAAGTCGAACCCTCAATGGCAATGGGGTTAATCTTGGCAACAAACTATACTTCAATATTGGTAGAGGTTCATCAGATGGTGCAGTTCTCACATGAAACATCCCATTACCAAGGCTGCTAACTAGTAAATTCTGCATAACTAATCTCTTCACTGCACTTGTATTTTCAATTCTAAATGAAAATTCAGTTTCCTTGTCACCAGAAGTTTTTGGTGGCACGGTTCTCAAATAGACCACACCCATCAATCCAACTCTAGCAAGCAAGGATTCCCTAAACTCTGCACTAATTTCTTCAACAATATACATCTCTGGACCCTTCATTTCAGTTTCTTGAACCAAGAGATTCTCAAGAGGAGTTTTGCCCGCTGCTCCACTTGCAGCCTTGGCTTTAGCAGGATCAACATTATCTCCAGTTTGCAACAGTTCAAGTCCGCCAAGACCTTGTTGTTTTGGAATTTTCTTAGGTCCAACAAAATCTGATGCATCCAATCCACCACCCCAAGCCTCACTAAAACCTTCAAAAGTCTCACCTAAAGAAGCCTGCTCATTACCAAACTCAATACCACCGTAATCCCCTTCGAATCCTTCCACACTAATATGCGTAGCTTGTGTTGCCTCTGCAGGAGGCAATGTAGTAACTTCCAATCCAGCCAACGCCAATTGTAAATCCGTAGACTGATTCTTATCTTTCTTAAACTCACCAGCCAAATCCTTCTCCTTATTAATCATCTCACTAGCCGCAAAAGGATCCTCTGGCACCTCATTCTCCTCTTCTTTCTCTTGCTTCTGATCAAGTTGATCAGATAAAACCGGCGCAATGCTGGTCGCAACCTCATCTCCAGCAACAATAGTCTCAGGAGGCAACTCGAATCTAGCATTCGAAAAGGCATCAATACTGGCCTGATGTTCAACAGCATGAACTTCGTGAGATACCCAACTATCGGCTCCTCGAATTTTATTCTCTGTATCGAGAGCAGAATGTATCATTTTTGCAATACCATCACTGTGCATCGAACCAAGCATAGCAGCAAGCCTAATATTACTAACACCACGCAATACAATATCCAATGCCATATAAACCTCAGCATATTTTTTATTCAACTTTTCAGGTGTAACATCCACACCACGACAAGCAGTAACAATCACACTAACAGCTTGATTAACAATATGAATACATTCAAAGACATTAACTGAATTATCATGATCAGCTATTGTAACACCCAGAACATAAATCCCATTTACTAACCGGTAAACGACACGGTATCGACTTTCAACGCCGACAATTAGCTGTCCGCTGGAGGCAGCAAGAGGATCGTCGCCGATGGATTCAGCAGCGGAGGAGAAGTCGTCGGAGTGGTGGTTGTTGGGGTGGTTAGGGTTTGGTTTGGCAGCGGAGAAAGACAAGCGGGTCTTGCGGAAGGCGGATGTGGCGACAAGGGCGCGAGCGGGCGGGAACCATTCTCGGGTTTGGAGTAAGATATCGGATCCATTAGCGGGTTGGAGAGAGAGGGCAAGACAGGACATAGTGACAGAGAGAAATAGTGAAATTGAGCTTTTAAATGGAAAGATCGGAGAGATTTAGAAGAAGAAGAAGAAGTTGTTTGTTTGCTGTTATAATCTCAAAGTCATTTCTGTTTCTTTTGTTCGTCTTGCTGTTGAGTCGATGAATGATTAGAGAGGAAGATCTGGAGAGGAAAGTGTAAAGAAAATGGGATTAAAATTAATTAATTAATTAATTGGGTTTTTACTTTTTATTGCCTTATTTTTATATATTTCTAGCCTACTAGTAGTCGTAAAAATATTTAACTACAACGGATTTTTTCTTCATTTCTTTTAGAATTTGATTAAAATTAAAGAAAATTTTGTTTTCTATAGGCCTAATTACTAAAAAGTATCTAAAATTTTCGACTTTTAACAATCATATCACAAACATTCAATAAATACTAATTTATCAATATTTTTTCAAAAACATTCTGCGATCACTTTTTCAATTAAAAAATATCATTATAACTTGTTTTCAGCTAAAAAAATATCATTGTAATAACTTGCCAGAATATTTTTTTTTTTACTTTTAAAAGTCAAACTGACTAAAATATTACACGTTAGTTACCTAAAAGAGCTAAAATGCACTTATTTATTTTGACTTATGTGTTAAAATTTTAGAGAATAAGTTAAACATATACTTTTTAAAAAAATAAAATTGTATATTTTAACTATTACAATTGATGCAGTATTCAATTTACTAATTTAATTCGTTATTTTTTCTTTTAAAAAATTACTACAGTGAGCCACACAGTCATTTTTTACCTATAAAAGTGATTACAGAGTACTTTTGAAAAAGAATTGATAGATTAGCATTTGTTACGTAATTATTGAAAGTTTGTGATATAATTGTTAAAAGTTAAAAAGTTTGGATATTTTTTTGTAATTAAGCATTTTCTATATGGTGAGTTCACTCCTTATTTATGCTTTTAAGATAAAAATAAACAAAATTTTTTTGCTAAGAAAAAAAATAAACAAATTACTATTTATTTAAATAATTTATATAGATTTTAAATAAATATTAATTTTTCATACTCCCTTCATTCCACAATAACTGTGACTTTAGAGAATCTTGTCACTTACAAGAACTAATGAAACATTAATAATACTTTTTTCAAATTTATCTTTATCGATATTACAAATTACAAATATTATAGATAATTAATGAAAAGTGAGTGAATGGTCATTTAGTCAATAAGGATATATTTTCCTACAATTTAGATGATTTAATGATTATCCTTAATATATGTGTATATACCTTAAATAACCGTTATACCAAGGGAGTACGATTTTATGAAGCATCATCAACAAAGCTATTAATGGTGCTCTTTCATTATTTTTGCTCATTTTCGTTCTTATGTTGCGTTTGTCACAATTTATTGAGAAATTTGTTTGTTTTTTCGGTTGAAAGAGGATAAGACTTGAAACTCTCAATAGATAAGTCTTGCCACTCTGTTATGTCTGCACTTCTTTAATTATAAAGAGTGTTTTTAACATCAGATTATAAGCTGAATTACCAATTGATTTTTGATTTGACTGATCTAATCAGTTTAACTATCAATTTAATAACAAAATGTGAATTTCAACTTATACGTCTGATAGTAACTTATAAGCTATAAATAATCTTAGACTTAATTACCAAAAAAATATCTCAACTTTCAGATTTTTAACAATTATATCGCAAACTTTTAATAATTACACAGTATGTCACGATCGTAAAATTTGAAAATATTTAATTATATATTACCACGTTATAAATCATATCATTTGCATCATAGTCAAGTATTATGTATTGTATAATATTAAATGGTAGAAGCATTTTCATGTGTAGTAGGGTTTAGAGGAAAAAGGGTTGAGTAAGGACCTAATCGTAAGAAAAGTTAAGGGAGTAATTTGCAGTAGAAGTTTGAGTGAAGGGTTAATTGAGTAGTATAATATTATTTGAGGGGTTGCTTGGGAAGGTGAAGTTTATGTATCCATGTGCCTTATGGAGAGTGAGATAGGCGTCATTAATAATAATAATAATAATAAAAGAATGAGGAGAGAGAGTTAGTGGAGAAATCATACACCACTACCATTTCCTTTCTTCCTCTTGTCCTATCTTCTTATATTTTCCTTATTCCTTTTCTTCTCAAAAACTTCCATTGATGAAGCTTGAAGCTTGGGTGGAGAATAAAAATTAAAGGTTGGGTTTTTTAGTTAGTTAATAAGATAATTAAAGGTTAGAAGCTTAATTGAGGAGGAGAAAATAATATTAAAAAGTTTGGAGGTTCTTCTCAATACCCTAACAAGTGATAAGGAGATCCAATTTTGTAAGTAAATAGCTATTAACACTAATTGTGTTGTTTTGCTTGTGTGGTTGGTGGAAATGATTATGCTATATTGTGAGAATTGAATGATTGGTTGAGTGGGAATAATTATATGACTAGAAGATGAGGTATGGATGGATGATACTTGAATGAGTTGAGATGAGATTATTAATGAGCAAATGAGTAATTCGTGATGGATTAAATTGTGGAGGAAATTTTGAGGATGATATGAATTTTTTTTTATTGGCTTGTTGTGTATGACTTGGTAATGAGTTTGATTGTCTAAATAATTGGTTAAGAATTGGTAACCCAAGATGTGAGATTGAATGTATGCATACATATGATGACCCCTAGAAAAGTGAAGAAAGGATTTTGATTGAATTATGATATACCCCTAGAAAAGTGAAGAGGGAAAAATTGAATGATTTATGATTGGGCAACAAGAGGTTGTTACAAATGAAAAAGATGAGAATTGAAATGGATATGAATTGAGAAACATATGATAGGTTACCATTCCTTTAACCTTTTATTTAGATAATCTAACTAATTATCAAGATTGATTGTGGTTTGAGAATGGATATATGGTGGATGTTTTATTTGATTTGATAATATGCTCTATGTCACATGATGATTGTGTTTGATGGAATCGGTAATATTTGTGGGTGATAAATATTAGTATTAGCAGTTATTTATTTGCTGAGCTGCCGGCTCACCCATTGGCATTATTTTTCAAGTTGTAAATAGAACTTATAGAATCTAGAAGTTCACGTGCACAACAGTAGAAGTATTTAAGGTTGGCCAGTGGATTATAAGCATACTTTATGCATTTTGGTTTGGATGTTATAAAAAAAGTTGATAGTTCTTGAGTTGACATAGTTATGTTTGTATAAGTTGAATGATGATATGTAATAAGTTAGTTTTGGTATGTTTGAATTGAGTTTTAAGGTTGCCTAAGATTTTGTGTTGAGTTTGTGTAAGTTTGGTATTGCAAAAGATAAGTTTTTAAGTGTTTTTAAACCAACATGACCTGCAACATGGGATACCCAACCCATGTCGACCCAATGTTGACAAAATTTTAAGGAGGCAGTAGCCAACATGGGTTGCAACATGAGGTGCCCACCCTGTGTTGTGCTCATGTTGACTACTGTTTTGAAATTTTTAAACTAAAATTTTTGGCTTTAAACCCCTTTGATTTATATCCTAAACTTATATTAATAATTTTTGAGCCCTTTTTCAATCAAATATGAATATTTATCCTACATTTTACTTGAATTTCAAAATTTCTCTTTTTATAGTTAGATATTATAAAATGTTTATATTATTAATGGGTGTCACACAGTAAATGTTAGTCTACTCATTTATTTTCAAAAGTACTCTGTAGTCATTTTAACAGCTAAAAAATAATCATATTACTTACTATAACAACTGTTTAAAAAAACTAAATTAATAAGTTTAATATTACATCAATTATAAGAGTTAAAACACACAATTTTATTGTTTAAAGTATGTGTTTAACTTATTTAAATTTGAACACATAATTTATATGTGTGTGTGTGTGTGTGTTTATCGTTTATAAGTAGTTAACGTTTAATATTTTAAGTCAGATTGTCTTTAAAAATCTAAAAATATTATTCTAACAGGTTATAGTAGTATTTTTTTTGATTGAAAAAGTAATTGTGGAGTATTTTTTGAAATAAAATATTGATGGATTAATATTTGTTATGTAATTACTAAAAGTTTGTGATATAATTATTAAAAGTATAAAATTTGAGAATTGTTTGATAATTAGGCCATAATCTTTTTTTTTTTTTTGGGGGGGGGGGAATAATTTATTTATTTTAAACCAAAACACATAAATAATCTTTATTATATGTTAATTTTTCATATAATGATATCTTAGAATATGATATGTTAAATTCTAATGATCTAATTGATTCAACCACTAATTTAGTAATAAAATCACACTATTGTTCTAACATTTTTTTAGTAATTTTAATTTAAGAGACAATAAAATATTGTATTTTTATATCAAATCACATAAAATTAATAATATAAATTTATCAACTTTGCCTTATTTTGACAATTTTTAGTATTTATAATGGATAAGAGCATTATTAATATTGAAATCAATTTAAAAGTAAATCTATTAAAATTCACTGTTACTTTTACAAATAAATCTTAAAAGTCTTTTTAGTTAGTGTTTAATGTTAAAATTATTAGTCCTATTATAAAATATTTATTTAAAATAATGAAATATAATTAATAAAATAATCTCTCCATAAAAATAGATATTTTGGATAAACACAATAAAAAAATTAACGTATTAATTTGTTAGAAAAGTAATCATGATTATACTTATTTACTAAAAAAAATGAATTTATTAATTGTAACGCCTTTCATTTTTAAATCCATTTATACATATACTTAATATATGCATAGTAAAAACATTAACTTTATCATATATTAATCTTTTATAGATATATTAAAATAAAATTTAATTGTTAATACTCTTTGATAAATAAAATTTAGCATTAATATTATAATAACAAAAAAAAAACACTTTTCCTTAAGATCACCGGAGTCTAGCCACATGGAGCTCTACCAAAAGTAGCATTCCCTTCCTATTTGATTTTCCTGCAACACTTGATTATTGAGGAAAATAATGAGCTTGATGCTCAGTGAGAAAATAAGCATAAATATATGATTATAATTATCTTAATATTTGAAATCATTTTATAAGACTTT
>CANYLF010423161.1:0-17257 GCA_948193215.1 Bocquillonia castaneifolia
AAGGAAGAATTATTCATACGTACAATGAAATGATTACTGATAAGAAAGAATTCAAACTTTTTAATTCCATACTTAACAGCTAAGATTTCTTTATACGTTAAATGGTAGTGTAGTTCTGTTAGAGAGAACTGTCCTAATGCATAACCACATAAACTTTCTTTGTTATCTAGGCTTTCAAGGAGAATGGATCCCTAAGCATAGTCTGATGCATCAGTCTGAATGATGAGCTATCCATTGGATGGTATGGTAAGAGGTGGAGGATTTTTGGCTATTTGTTTTAGGGTTTTGACAGATGTGGTTTGTTCATCAGTCCAAGGTGGGGGATTTTTCTTGAGCATTTTGGATAGATGACATGTGTACTGAGAGATTCTCTGATGAAATTTAAGATCCCAAGGAATTGTTGAACTTGCTTGACCATCGAATTTTCATCTGGGAAATTTGTCAATTCTTGGGTGAGATGTGGACAAAATGTATACTCACCATTTTTGAGATGCATGCCAAGAAATTCAATTTCTGTTTGGCCAATAATACTTTTCTTTTCAGATATCATGATCCCATACTATTGAATAATTGAGAAAAATTGTTTAAGGAGATCGTGATGGGAATCAATATCTTTAGAGAACAATAGGATATCATCAATGTAAATCAAAGATGAATGGAGAATGGGCTCAAAGATTTGAATCATGGATTTTTGGAATAGTGAAAGTGCTGTTTTGAGACCAAAGGGCATTATAGTCCATTGGTATTGGGCATTTAGAATACAAAAGGTTGTATTGTATTTTTCCGATGGATCAATACCCAATTGCCAAAGTACGGCTTTTAAGATCAAACTTTGAATAGTACTGGGCCTTTTGGATATGGACTTTGAGAATAGAAATGCCAGGTAAAGGAAACTTGTTATCCTGAAGAAAATGGTTAAGAGGTTTATAGTCAATAACAAGTCTCTTTTTTCCTCTGAGTTTTTCAGATCTTTTTCATCATAAAAGGCCAGGCAAGCCGATTGAGAAGTTGTGGGCTCAATCAATCCTTGTTAGACTAAGGATAAACATTCAGCTTTTGCCAGGGCTAGATTTGAAGGAGATATTCCTGGATGAGTGGCTTTGGTAGGATTAACATCCTCATTAAGCTTGAAAGGGAGCTTGATAAAGAACTTTGTATTTTTCTAGAGAGGTGAAGGATGATTGAACTAGCAATGAGACTCTGGACAGAAAGGTGAAAACAGTTCTTTATATTGAGAAAATTGTGATGGTGTATCAGAGATGGAGAAAAGGTTGGGGGTAACAGTGTATGGCTGCAATTATCTTTTGAAATTTATACCAGTAGGTATAATTTGTAACTTTTGAACTTGGTGATAAAGATCAAAACCAACAAGAAGGTCTTTGCGAGGTAATTTTGACCCAATAATATGAGTTCATATGACACAGTCAGGGAAAAACTGAATACCAATCTTTTCCTTTGTAATCAAAGAGTTTTTTAATGTCTGACCATTAGCATCTCTGAAGAGTTGTGTATGAGGTTTCCAAAATTCTTTAAGTAGAACCTTTGGATTCATCATACTTTTTTGTGCACCGGTATCAAAGAAAGCGATGACTGAAACAGGTTTAGAATATTTAGATGGGAGGACATGAACAGGGACATAGGGTATAGGAGGGATAGTGTTTGATGAGAATTGAGTTAAAACTGGAGAGAAAGAGAAAGGAATTTATGAGATAAGATTAGGAGAAGATTCCACCATTAGAAGTGGAAGAGAAGTATCTGAATTTGAGTTTGAGTTTGAATCTGAAGAGTCTGGCTGGCTTTCTTCAAAGTTTTCATTCGTAACAGCAAACAAGCTGTTTGGTGTTGCATCTTCTTGCTCAGAGAAAAGTGACTCTAGATCTTCTTTAAAGGAATCAGGCAGTTTATGGCAGTATATTGCATATTGTATCATTTTTGCAGCTTTTTGAGGATTCTTAGGACAATCCTTTGCAAAGTGGCCCTTCTTTCTACAGATAAAACATTTGTCTGATTTGTAACTCTGATTCTTTTTCTTTCTGAAATATCAAAATTTCTTTGAGGGAGACATCTTCTTAAATTGCCTTTTCTTGTCATTTGTGTATTTCTAGTAATGATGTCTGGACCTTTTTTTTCCTTTGCAATCACATTAAGAAGATTTGCATTTGATCTGTAGATGACTTTTTTTGCATGCTTTTTTAACTGTAAGGTTCTCCTAAGGGAACTTCTTAAAAAGCTCTTGTTGATCACACAGTCTTTTGAGGGGGGGCAAGAGTGAACTGCCATAATTCTTCAAAAGCGATAGTAGTAACATGACAATTTGTATCTGAGATCATGTTGTCCATCTCTGGTTGACTTTCTTCTGGAAGAGAAGCCACAAACGTATATTTCAATGTATCATCTCCCTCTAATGTGCTAATAAGATAGTAAAGTTTGGACATTGCAATGTAATGTTTCTCCAAATCTTTTATCTTTAAAGTGCAGCATTTCTGATCAAAGTATTCTTGTTTCTGCAGCTTGATAATCAAACCATGATCACCAAGAAATTGATTATGAAGAGCATTTATGGCTGCTGAGGTTGACTGAAGGCTGACAAAGTTTACTCTGACATACAAGGATTGACTTTGAAACCAATCTCTCAGACTATCAGTAAATCTAGTAGTGAATTCTGTGAGCACTTTTCTGAGAGTAGTACCATCTTGAGTCATCTGTAAATCAATCCAGGCTATGAACTGAGAAAGCCTTTCTTTCTATCGAGATGGAGGAAGATCATCAAATGTAAACCAAGGTCCAACACTTGGTTTTGGAGGGGAATCTCAAAGGAGAGTGTCTGTATCTTCTGGTTCTTCTATTGTGGCTTCTGGTTCTTCTGGCTCTTCTGGATGTGGTTGTGTATTCATGAGGATTTTAGAGATATCAGTCATTCCAAATCCTTCAAAAGATTCTGAAGAATTTGAATTAGAATCAATACGAATAAAAGATTGGTCTGGTAAATCAGGTTTCTTTTCTGGTGGGGGGTAAAGGTTTTATTTTTTCTTTTGTTGTTTTGGGGTAAGATTCAGAAAAAGAAATGAAAGGAAAGCTTGTGGATGATGTAGATGGAGAATGAGTAAAGGGTGAGTGATAAGTGGGAAAAGGAAATGAAGAAAATGAAGCTACAGAAGTAAAGGTTGGTACAACAGATACTGGTGCTAGTTTAGATTGTTAAAAATCTTGCTCAATCTATTGTAACTGCCTCTTTATCTGTATAATTTCTCTTTCCTTTTCTTTGAATTCTAAGGAAAAAAGCTGTTGCCGTGGTTTTCTGAGATCTTGATCAAGGATCTGGTATCTATCCTTTAAGTCATTATAGAGACTAATGACTTCTTAAGAGAAATTACAAATTCTATGATCCAGCTATCTGGTATGCTGGATGGCTTGATCTATCTTTCCATCAATCTTCTAGAGGTAAGTATTTTGAACAAAGGAATTAGAAGTTTTCCAATTGAGGACTTCTTCTGCTTGTGTGAGTTCCTTCAATTTCCCTGAAGGAGTTACCTCTGATGGAGTGATTTCTGACCTCATGTTTGTGGTTTTCCCAAGTGGAGGGAAATCAATGGATTTAAACATGAAACATTCTACAACAGGCATGGCTGGGAAAAAATGGAGTACAAACTTCCATAGAGCATGGACGAGTATAACTTTTCTGGAGTAATCCTTCTTCTCTGAGAATCTTGATAGCATCATCATAAACTGGCAAAGGAGGAGGAAATGATGTAGGTTTATCTGACATCTGCTTGTCTTTTGGAATTCCTATCCAAGGAGCATCTAGGTCTAGATCATCATCTTTTCTTTTTCTGATAGATGAAAAAGAACAAAGTGTGCGGTAAAACCTTTTTGGAATCAGCCTGGGTTTTTCAGCAGGTAAGCAGATCTCATGATCTTTATGGCATGTACAGGAAGAATCACACATTCCTAAGCCAGGTGCATCCCATAAAAAATGACCATTTTGTTTTGCTGGGTAAACATGATAGCCTATTAAAGTGAAAGAGAGGATTGGAAGACCCTTTTCTTTAGGAAAAGAAAAAGGTTCTATCATGGATGCCTGAAAGATAGAAGGAGTAGATGTTTCTTCAGTTTTTATGAAGATTGTTTTAACAGTACCATCTTTTTCTCTGATGAATAGAGGATCTGTCGCCTGAACTGGCTTGGTCTGCTGCTGATGAAGCTTTTCATAATTTGTAATCCATTCCCAAGGGATTAGCTTTTCAAGGTCTGATTTTTAAAGTTGTCTAGGAGTTTGGACAATTGTTGGACTTGTCCTGCTTCAGCTAGGATGAATAAAGCATCTGATGAAGACTGAGTGCTTGGAAGCTGAAGGTTGATAGCATGGTCATGAAGACGATATACTATCCGATGATGAAGAGTTGCTGCTAATGAATCAGCAACTTGATCAACTCCTGTTATCTAAACTTGCACTTTTAAGGCAGTGGACAAATATGGATCACTGAGTGACATGTTAAAATTAGGGAAGAAAGTGAGAACTATACTTCCAGTATTAAGAGTAGTCACTATAGATCCAATAATTGCATGCTCATATTTCATATAACGAGTATCTAAAAGAGACATACGTGCTGTGACAGGTAAACCCATTCTTCTATGGTAGGATAGAACAAATCTAGTAGCACCAAGATGGAGATGAGAATAACCTTATTTTTTCCATTCCTTAATAAAATCTTGAGGAATCTCAAGTGAAACATATTGTTCCTGTGTAGTAGCAGTCAAAGAACACTGAGAAAGAGTAGATGATTGGACATATTCTTTAACAACTAAAGAAGGTTTAGAGATAAGGCTTTGAATGGTTTTCTTGACAGAGGTTTGTTTTTAAAAAACTTTGTAAGGGTTGATTATAGGTACAAGAGATTTTTCTATATGGGCAGATTTTGGGATATGGGAGATTTCTACAAGGTTGTCTATTTTATTAGCTAGGTGTTTTTTACATGAAGGTGACAACTGTAGAGTAAAAGTTTGAGTAGTAATTTCAGAAGTTGAAGCCATAGTGTAATAGTTCTTCTTCTTCTTCACCAATAACATGGCTCTGATACCAAGAGGGGCCGAGAGCTGTACAATCCAGTAATCCTCATACTGTAAGCTCAAGGCTTTCAGGACAAGATTCAATCTTCATACTGTAAGCCAAGAAACGGTCCTTCTGACCTAGGAAGGCTAGTTCTTTTGGACTGAATCTAAAGAGACTGTCGAGCAAGTTCTTTTGGATTATTAGATGAAAGGATCGTAGTTCAAGATTTCATAGCCAAGAGAGGATTAGAAAAAGAAGAGAGAGAAGTTGGAGAGACATGTTTTAGCACACAATAGGATTCTTATTTAGTGGAAGGTTCCTTGCCTTACTAAATACAAGCTAAGCTCCTTATATAGAGCTAGAAACAAAACTATTACAGATAAGAAGGAATACTAGAATAGGATTCTTACAGGACACATAACAATAATACAAACTAATAATTCAAACTGATAAAGACATAAAACCAAATACAAAGACTTTAATAAATTTGTGAGACCCAGAGATTCTTTTTTATCTCTTACATGTGATGGGAAGGAGATAAGCCCAGTGTCTGCCATTCTTCATCATCTGAGTCGATATCACTATAAAAAGAAGAGTACCAAGGACTTCTTGGTTCATTATTAGAGTCTGATGGGATATTAGTAGACTGAGGTGGCATAGGCTGAGTAAATAGAGGTGGCATTTATGGCTGAGCAAGTGAGAGAGTAAGTGTAATCTCATCAGTCTCGTCACGCTGGGCATCTTGCATTATTGTGTCTATCTGAGATCTGCTGGTAGATGGCTGTGTATGATCAAATATCATCCATTGATTGAAGGGACCCATGTAGCTAAATTTGAGAGGAGTAGGTGTATCTTCCCTTCTGTAATTATTTCTGAGTTGTAATGTATATTTTATCTCTATGCAGGAATGTGGGATTTGGTAGAGACAGGCTAGAAAAGTCTTCCAGTGATAGGCTTGTGGTTGAGTGGAAACTTTGTCTCTTTCATGTAGAATGTATGGCATGTGGAGGATGAAAACAGCATGATACTTAGAGGCCTCTGCTGGGCTTAGGTTGAACAGCCCATTATTCTTTATGATTTTCAGGAGTTCTTTCTTCCTTTGATATGAAGTTTTAAACCATTTCAGAAAAATCCATGGGAGAGAACCTTCATTAGTGGGGATGTTGAGGAAATACAAGAGATCCATGACAGGGACTTCTATAGCATGATAATACAAAGTGGACATACACTAGAGGAACCAAAGTTCATTGTCTATCTGAGGATGAGAGGGAGAAAGATGATAAACCAGATACCATGGGTGATCAGGGTAGAAGTAAGTTGAATCTTTAGGAAGGGAAAAGGTTTGTTGGATGATTGCTAAATAATGGAACATCATATTTTTAGAAAAATTATATACTTATTCCAGGGCGAGACCAATAGGAAGATCTGGGGGAGAAGATGGAGTGTTTAAAGTAGCCATGAACAAGAGCGGGAGGTCAAAGGTTGAGGAAAGAAGGATAATAGGCTGAGAGTCTTTTGGTTTAGAGAGTCTGGATAAGAAATCAAGGATGAGGTTCTTATCCCCTTTTATATGCTGAAATTTAAAATCATATTTACTAAACCAGTGTTTTAATCTTAGTAATTGTGCTACTGGAAGGGTTTTTTGGTTGAAATCAGGGATTTTTGGGAAGGAAGAATTATCCATACATACAATGAAATGATTGCTGATAAGAAAGAATTCAAACTTTTTAATTCCATACTTAACAGCGAAGATTTCTTTATACATTGAATGGTAGTGTAGTTCTGCTGGAGAGAACTATCCTGATGCATAGCCACGTAAACTTTCTTTATTATCTAGGCTTTCAAGGAGAATGGCTCCCCAAGCATTGTCTGATGCATCAATCTGAATGATGAGCTGTCCATTGGATGGCATGGTAAGAGGTGGAGGATTTTTGGCTATTTGTTTTAGGGTATTGACAGTTATAGTTTATTCATCTGTCCAAGGTGGGGGATTTTTCTTGACCATTTTGGAAAGATGACATTTGTACTGGGAGAGATAAGGAAGAGATTCTCTGATGAAATTTAAGATCCCAAGGAATTGTTGAACTTACGTGACCGTCAGATTTTCATTTGGGAAATTTTTCAATTCTTGGGTGAGATGTGGACAAAAAGTATATTGACCATTTTGAAATGCATGCCAAGAAATTCAATTTCTGTTTGACCAATAATACTTTTGTTTTCAGATATCATGATCCCATACTATTGAATAATTGAGAAAAAATTGTTTAAGGAGATCGTGATGGGAATCAATATCTTCAGAGAACAGTAGGATATCATCAATGTAAATCAAAGATGAATGGAGAATGGGCTTAAAGATTTGAATCATGGATTTTTAGAATAGTGAAGGTGCTGTTTTGAGACCAAAGGGCATTACAGTCCATTGGTATTGGGCATTTGGAATACAAAAGGCTGTTTTGTATTTTTCAAATGGATCAATACCCAATCGCCAAAATTCGGCTTTAAGATCAAACTTTGAATACTACTAGGCTTTTTGGATATGGACTTTGAGAGTAAAAATGTGAGGTAAAGGGAACTTGTTATCTTGAAGAAAATGGTTAAGAGGTTTATAGTCAATAACAAGTCTCTTTTTTCCTTTGAGTTTTTCAGATCTTTTTTCAACATAAAAGGCATGGCAAGCTTATTGAGAAGTTATGGGCTCAATCAATCCTTGTTGGACTAAGGATAAACATTCAGCTTTTGCCAGGGCTAGATCCGAAGGAGACATTCCTAGATGAGTGGCTTTGGTAGGATTAACATCCTCATTAAGCTTGAAAGGGACCTTGATAAAGAACTTTGGATTTTTCCAGAGATGTGAAGGATGATTGAACTGGGAATGAGACTCTAGACAGAAAGGTGAAAACAGTTCTTTATATTGAGAAAATGGTGATGGTGTATCAGAGATGGAGGAAAGGTTGGGGGTAACAGTGTATGGCTGAAATTGCCTTTTGAACTTTATACCAGTAGGTAGAATTTGTAACTTTTGACCTTGGTGATAAAGATCAAAACCAACAAGAAGGTTTTTGTGAGGTAATTCTGACCCAATAATATCAGTCCATTTGGCACAGTCAAGGAAAAACTGAATACTTTTCTTTCGCTTTGTAATCAAAGAGGTTTTCAATGTCTGACCATTAACAGCTCTGAAGAGCTGTGTATGAGGTTTCCAAAATTCTTTAGGAAGAACCTTTGGATTCATCATACTCTTTTTTGCACCGGTATCAAAGAAAGCGATGACTGAAACAGGTTTAGAATATTTGGATGGGAGGACATGAATAGGGACTTAGGGTATAGGAGGGACAGTGTTTGATGAGAATTGAGTTAAAACTGGAGAGAAAGAGAGAGGAATTTGAGAGATAAGATTAGGAGAAGATTCCACCATTAGAAGTGGAAGAGAAGTATCTGAATCTGAGTCTGAGTTTGAATTTGAAGAGTTTGACTGGCTTCCTTCAAAGTTTTCATTTGTAACAACAAAAAAGCTGTCTGGTGTCGCATCTTCTTGCTCAGAGAAAAATTACTCTAGATCTTCTTCAAAGGAATTAGGCAATTCAAGGCAGGATATTGCCTGTTGTATCATTTTTGCAGCTTTCTGAGGATTCTTAGGACAATCCTTTGCAAAGTGGCCTTTCTTTCTACAGATAAAACATCTGTTTGATTTATAACTCTGATTCTTTTTTTTTTTTGAAATATCAGAATTTCTTTGAGGGAGACTTCTTCTTGAATCGTCTTTTCTTGTCATTTGTGTATTTCTGAAAATGATGTCTGGACTTCTTTTTCCTTCGCAATCACATTGAGTAGATTTGCATTTGATCTGTAGATGACTTTTGGTGCATGCTTTTTTAACTGTAAGGTTCTCCTGAGAGAACTTCTTAAAAAGCTCTTGTTGATCACACAGCCTTTTGATGGAGGCAAGAGTGAACTGCCACAATTCTCCAAAAGTGATAGCAGTAACAGGACAATTTGTATCTGAGATCATGTTGTATATCTCTGGCTGAGTTTCTACTAGAAGAGAAGCCACAAATGTATATTTCAATGTATCATCACCCTCTGATGTGCCAATAAGATAGTAAAGTTTGGACATAAACTTTCCTTTCCTAAAGAAAAGGGTCTTCCAATCCTCTCTTTCACTTCAACAGACCATCATGTTTACCCAGCAAAACTTAATGGTCATTTTTTATGGGATGCACTTGGCTCAGGAATGTGTGATTCTTCCTGTACATGCCATGAAGATCATGAGATCTGCTTACATGCTGAATAACCCAGACTGATTCCAAAAAGCTTTTACAGCACACCTTGTTCTTTTTCATCTATCAGAAAAAGAAAAGATGATGATCCAGAGCTAGATGGTCCTTGGATAGGAATTCCAAAAGACAAGCAGATGTCAGATAAACCTACATCATTTCCTCCTCCTTTGCTAGTTTATGATGATGCTATCAAGATTCTCAAAGAAGAAGGATTACTCTAGAAAAGTTATACTCTTCCATGCTCTATGGAAGTTTGTACTCCATTTTTCCCAGCCATGCATGTTGCAGAATGTTTCATGTTTAAATCCATCGATTTCCCTCCACTTGGGAAAACCACAAACATGAGGTCAGAAATCACTCCATCAGAGGTAACTCCTTCAGGGAAATTGAAGGAAATCACACAAGCAGAAGAAGTCCTCAATTGGCAAACTTCTAATGCCTTGGTTCAAAATACTTACCTCCAGAAGATTGATGGAAAGATAGATCAAGCCATCCAGCATACCAGACAGCTGGATTGGAGAATTTGTAATTTCTCTCAAGAAGTCATTAGTCTCTATAATGACTTAAAGGATAGATACCAGATCCTTGATCAAGATCTCAAAAAACCACAGCAACAGCTTTTTTCCCTAGAATTCAGAGAAAAGGAAAGCGAAATTATGCAGATAAAGAGGCAGTTACAAATGATTGAGCAAGATTTTCAACAATCTAAACCAGCACCAGTATCTGTTGTACCAACCTTTACTTCTACAGCTTCATCTTCTTCATTTCCTTTTCCCACTTATCACTCACCCTTTACTCCTTCTCCATCTAAAACATGCACAAGCTTTCCTTTCATTTCTTTTTCTAAATCTTACCCCAAAACAACAAAATAAAAAACAAAACCTTTACCCCACCAGAAAAGAAACCTGATTTACCAGACCAACCTTTTATTGGTATTGATTCCAGTTTAGATTCTTCAGAATCTTTTAAAGGATTTGGAATGACTAATATCTCTGAAATCCTCATGAATACACAACCACCTCTAGAAGAGCCAGAAGAACCAGAACACATAATAGAAGAACTAGAAGATAGAGACACTCTCCTTCGAGATTCCCCTCCAAAACCAAGTGCTGGACCTTGGTTTACATTTGATGATCTTCCTCCATCTCAATGGAAAGAAAGGCTTTCTCAGTTAATAACCTGGAATGATTTACAGATGACTCAAGATGGTACTACTCTTAGAATAGTGTTCACAGAATACACTACTAGATTTACTGGTAGTCTGAGTGATTGGTTTCAAAGTCAATCCTTGTATGTCAGAGTAAACTTTGTCAGCCTTCAGTCAGTCTCAGCAGCCATAAATGCTCTCCATAATCAATTCTTGGTGATCATGGTTTGATTATCAAGCAACATAAATAAGAATACTTTGATCAGAAATGCTGCTCTTTAAAGATAAATGATTTGGAGAAACATTGCATTGCAATGTCCAAACTTTACTATCTTATTGGTACATCAGAGGGTGATGATACATTGAAATATACATTTGTGGCTTCTCTTCCAGAAGAAACTCAGCCAGAGATATACAACATGATCTCAGATACAAATCGTCCTGTTACTGCTATCACTTTTGGAGAATTATGGCAGTTCACTCTTAACTCCCTCAAAAGACTGTGTGATCAACAAGAGCTCTTTAAGAAGTTCTCTCAGGAGATCCTTATAGTTAAAAAAGCATGCACTAAAAGTCATCTACAAATCAAATGCAAATCTTCGCAATGTGATTGTAAAGGAAAAAAGAAGTCCAGACATCATTTCCAGAAATACACAGATGACAAGAAAAGACAATTCAAGAAGAAGTCTCCCTCAAAGAAATTCTGATATTTTGGAAAGAAAAAGAATCAGAGTTATAAATCAGACAGATGTTTTATCTGTAGAAAGAAAGGCCACTTTATAAAGGATTGTCCTAAGAATCCTCAAAAAGCTGCAAAAATGATACAACATACAATATCCTGCCTTGAATTGCCTGAATCATTTAAAGAAGATCTAGAGTCACTTTTCTCTGAGCAAGAAGATCCAACACCAGACAGCTTGTTTGCTGTTACAAATGAAAACTTTGAAGAAAGCTAGTCAGACTCTTCAGATTTAAACTCAGACTCAGATTCAGATACTTCTCTTCCACTTCTAATGCTGGAATCTTCTCCTAATCTTATCTCACAAATTCCTTTCTCTTTCTCTCCTGTTTTAACTTAATTCTCATCAAACACTGTCCCTCCTATACCCTATGTCCCTGTTCATGTCCTCCCAACCAAATATTCTAAACCTGTTTCAGTCATCTCTTTCTTTGATACCGATGCACAAAAGAGTATGATGAATCCAACAGTTCTTCCTAAAGAATTTTGGAAACCTCATACACACCTCTTCAGAGCTGCCAATGGTCAGACATTCAAAACCTCTTTGATTACAAAGCAAAAGATCAGTATTCAGTTCTTTCCTGATTGTGTCATATGGACTTATATCATTGGGTCAAAATTAACTCATAAAGACCTTCTTGCTAGTTTTGATCTTTATCACCAAGTTCAAATGTTACAAATTCTACCTACTGGTATAAAGTTCAAAAGACAATTTCAGCCATACAATGTTACCCCCAACCTTTTCTCCATCTCTGATACACCATCATCATTTTCTCAATATAAAGAACTGTTTTCACCTTTCTGTCTAGAGTCTCAATCCCAGTTCAATCATCCTTCATCTCTCTGGAAAAATTCAAACTTCTTTATCAAGCTCCCTTTCAATCTTAATGAGGATGTTAATCCTACCAAAGCCACTCATCCAGGAATGTCTCCTTCAGATCTAGCCCTGGCAAAAGCTGAATGTTTATCCTTAGTCCAACAAGGATTGATTGAGCCCACAACTTCTCAATGGGCTTGCCAGGCCTTTTATGTTGAAAAAAGATCTGAAAAACTCAGAGGAAAAAAGAGACTTGTTATTGACTATAAACCTCTTAACCATTTTCTTCAAGATAACAAGTTCCATTTACCTCGCATTTTTACTCTCAAAGTCCATATCCAAAAGGCCCAGTAAAGATGATGTAGCAGTTGTACCTGTAATAAAAAAAATTCTTGAAGCTCGTATAAACGATCGACTTGACGAGCTGACATCACAAATGTGACACTTTTCCTGACTTTCAAAACCTTGTCACCACCAACAAAATTAAATCCACTACTATCCAAAGTGGATAAAGAGATGAGATTCATAGACATATTTGAAATATGTTGAACATCAACTAAAGTGAATTCAACATCATCATATGTCTTGATTTGACTGAACCGATACCAAAAATTTTGTAAGGTTGACCATTGCCCATAAATGCAGCTCCACCTTCAAAAATTTTGTAAGGTTGACCATTGCCCATAAATGCAGCTCCACCTTCAAAAAGATTTATAAGTGAAAACCCAGTCTCTGTTGAGACATACATGATATTGACAACTAGAATCTTAAATCCATTCTTGCCTGGACGCAGCCTTTTCTTCAGTCATAACAAAGAATTCACTTCCAGACTCATCTTCAACAACATTGGCTTCATCGAGTTCTTCCTTATACTATTGTTTATTTTTCAACTTAAAACAATCACCTTTAATGTTCCCTTTCTTCATATAATAATTATAGGTCAAATTTTTTATGCCTAGAACTGCTACCAGAATCTCTCCCACCAGCACCTCTACAAACTAGTACATCATCTACTTGGTTCTATTAAGTGATATGAACAAACTCCTTATCCATAAGCTCCTTTGAGAAAAGAGCTTCTTTTACCTCCTCCACATAAAATGTTCCTTTATTAAAAATTAAAGTATCTCTATAATTATTGTAATGAGGAGGTAAAGAAAGAAGTAATATGAGAGTCAAATCTTCTTCATCATACTTCACATCCATAATTTTCAAGTCCATCAAAATGGATGTAAACTCATCAAGGTGTGATTTCAATGGTGTACATTTGTTTGTCAAATCCCCCCACTTGACCATTTATTTGTCCTTAATTATTTTGAGTTAACACTTACAATAATGAATTCCAAGTTCTATCTGATTGCCAATCCATACTTTCCATTAAATAAGCAATCACCTCTTTTCAATAAATTATCAAAGAACTTCATCAAGAGTCAATACTAATGAAAAAGCTATTCAAAACAAACTCAAAATGAAAAACATTTAATTGTAAGATTCCAAAATAAACACATTCATCCCAACAATCTTATAAACTCACTTTATGCTCTTTAGTGTTTAAGGATGTGTTTGCACTCAAGTCAAAAATAGGAGAACTCAACTATATGGCTGCCTTTTAATCATAAGTCCTTCACTTGAATGTATTAGAAATACAAACCAAAGGGTCTTTCATTTAGTTATAAGGGGGCTTGGTAAAGGTAGGATCTGAAAGGGAATAAAAAGGAAAAATGCACTCAAACTCCTTAAAACAAAACCTATGAAAGCTTCATTCCAAAACTTGGTTCAATATTCAAATCAATCCCATGACATAATTCATCTCATAACTTCATTGTTAACTAAACTTATTACTTCAATTTCAATTATTTCCTTTCATTCATTTTCTCTTTTTATTAGAGTAATCAATTCATTGCATCATTCACTATCATCACTTGACAAGATCTTCAAAGGGATAACTCATAAGAAGCAATTTAAAAATTAATATTCATTCCACAGGCTTTGTCAGGATGATTAGAGTTCTATAACTTACTGCACAAAAGTTCTAAAAGAATAGGAAAATTTATTTAAGAAAGGCTCAACAAGTTATAAATCTTTTTTGGCAAATTCAAATAAAAGAAAGAAATTTATTCAAGGCTCAACTTTGACTTTCTAAATATAAAAAATGTGGTATTTTAAGGCCAAAAGTTAATCCTAAATGAACTTTTCAGTTCTGTACTTCCAACAACCGTGTGAATTTTAAATGCATATTGTTAGCACTTGGATTTTGCACATTGCCCGATGATGATAACCATCAATCTACCACATGACAAACTAAGTTTTGAGAAACTTATTTAGGTCACGAGTCCCAATATCTACCTCTAACCTCATTATTTTCCACTTCTTAAGCCTCAAACATAGTTGAGCATTTGAAACATGACACTACATTTCAAAACCCTAACCTGGAGTCTTCCAAGTCATGGGCATATATGATGATTACATGGACCCCAAGGTCTCATCTATTCTGCAACACATGGCATTTATATCAGATATGGGTTTGGGCAAGCATTATCATGGCATTACTGAGTTCCCCAACTTTAAGAACTAGACATTTAGGGCTGGACCGGGCTGCCAAGGTGATGAACTAGACAAGAGGACTAAGCATCCTAAAGCAAAGACATAATTTATCCATGACACTGGACATTTTTATGGGAAAACTAAGACTATCAAACTTGTTGACAAGATTGTTCAAGGTTTCGAGGTCTTCTCTGATGTTGTGGACTTCATCCACGGCATGATTTTTGAACTTAAGATCCTTAGGGACGACATTGATCTAGATCTCACCGATACTGAGGTAGATGGTACCAAGACTCTAGGTGTCCAGACTACTACTACTCCTATAGCTGCTGCTACTTCTACTTCGACCATGCCAAGCTCTTCAGACTCCTTTGCAGACTATCCCACGTATAATTTAGAGGATTTTTCTTGCTTCTATGATGTTGATGTCAATATCTCTTCCCTCTTCGAGGATGATGATGTGTTCTATACCAAGTTAAATGCAATGAAATCTCCTTTTGTTTAATTGTTTAATGTCTATCTTGATAATTATGTGCATGCATGCAATCATCTTAATAGCATTTTCTGCATCCATTCCATTAAATCCATTCAAATTAGTATAGGTACAGATGACAATCCTTGCTTTGTATTTATGTTAAAAGAGCCGAGCCTTGAAGAAATGAGAGAATTCATAAAAGTACTTATAAAACTCAGAAAAGCCTTTAACTTCACATACGAAGACATGCCAAAGGTTGACAAGGATATTGCAGAACATCACATCCCCACCTTCGACAACATGAAGCCGGTTAAATAGAAGCTCCGATGACTTAGACCGGGATGGCAAGAGAAAGTCAAAGAAGACGTAGCCAAGTAGTTGCAAGCCAAGTTCTTAGAGTGATACACTACCCAGATTGGTTAGCCAATATGGTTCCAGCAGTTAAAAAAGATGGTAGAGTCAGAACCTGTGTCGACTACAAAGATCTCAATAAAGCCCTACCAAAGTACTTCCCTTTGCCTCATATTGATGTCCTAGTTGACAGTGCAACTGGTTCTAGAATGTATTCCTTCATAGATGGGTTCTCTAGGTGCAATCAGATTATCATGGCCATCACAGACAAGGTCAATACAAACTTCATCACAGAATAGGGTACATACTGCTATAGTGTCATGCCTTTATGTCTTAAAAATGTTGAGGCAACTTATTAGAGAGCAGCATAATTCTTTTGCATGATCTCATCCACAAAGAGATCAAGGTGTTTGTCGACGACATGTTAGTCAAATCTGACACTTGTTAAGGACATATTAAGGCACTAGATAAATTCTTTATGCATATTACCAAATGTAACCTTGTATAAATGTTTGTGTGTACACATACACACATATATATATATATGAAAAATTAAAATTTATAAAATTACCTCTATATATTTAATATTTACACGTTTCCCCACATTTCATATTCTACATTTTTTAGAAATCTTATATTTGTCGTGTCATTGTGTGATGTTGTCCCCGGTTTCATTTCTGTGCTACCTAGCATATATGACCCTACAAAAACGATTGTCAGCTTTTGATACATATTTTTAACATTTAGCACAATGTGTTTAATGTTTTATAATATTTATTAACATTTAAATAGTACATCCTATTATTAAACACATTATGTCATGTGTCGGAATACATAAGGATAATATAATTTTATGTGACTGTTGATCGAATAATTGGTCAGTTGCATAAAGTCAAAGGCCATATTATGTAAATTTGCACACATCATATTTATGTCATTCAAGAAACAAAGAATAAACTTGGCACCTATAAGATGTAATGATTAAATAAAGAAGTTTGTGAGTTATTGTAATTGAGGATAGGAGAAATACTTAAGTGGATTCGGTCCATCATAGATTATAAATTAATCTTCTCCATTAAATGATTGATCTATTAATTTATTTAATGATTGATGAAATTATCCTACATTTAATATTAATATAATCAATCATATAGTCAATTTTTTAGGACAATAAAATTTAGTAGTTAAAATATTACTTTCACTATAAAAAAAAAGGTAATCTGTGATGGACATATCTGTCACAAATCTCTCAAGTTCCGTCGCAAATATACTTCTGCGACAGAATCTGCGATAGCAACTGTCCGTCTACAAATATCGCAACGCAGATTTTTTGCGTAAAAATAGTTACAGCTGTCATAGATTTTGTAATAGAATCTGCGATAAATACACATCATCGCAGGATTGGCAAGAAAGTGGGACTGATTCTGCGATCAATTGTGAGACGGACATGTCCGTCGTAAAATTATTCGCAATAGTTTAGATAGTCTCACAATCGAACGCAGAAATTGTTAATATTTGCATTTCTGTTACAGATTCTATGACGAACATGTTCGTCGCAAAATATTTGTTCGTCGCAGAATCCATCGCAGTGTTTGAATATATTTATTTTTTTAATGAATTATTGATTTTCATTATATGATTTAATCTTGTTCACCTGATATGCGGTAATATTTACTAAAATGTATAAAATATGTCGTAATCTGAAACAGAAAGTGAAAGTGAAATTGAAAGTGAATTTAATATAAATAAAGAATAATAAATGTTAAAATGTAAATAATAGAAAATGAAGCCGAAAATTGTATTAAAAGTTATACTCAAAGTAATAAAAAAACCTAAAGTAGTACTGTATGTGAATAGAAT
>CANYLF010423574.1:0-10546 GCA_948193215.1 Bocquillonia castaneifolia
TGAGTATTTCTAATTGTAGCTTTGCACACCTGCCAAGGGAGGATAATCAAATGGCAGACGCTTTAGCAACTTTGGCATCCATGTGGGATAACCCTAGAGATGTGGCTATGAAACCTCTAGTGATGTGTAGAGCCAGAATTCTCTGCTACTAAGGTGAACGGGTGATGATTGTGAATGGACCAAAACAGAAGCCATTGTTCTATGAGATACTGAAATTCCTAGAGAAAAGGGAATATCCAGAAGAAGCTAATGGGAAACAAAATCATGCCTTAAGGATCAGTTCAAGAAATTACACTTACCATGAGGGAATACTCTATAGGAGGGCTTTGAATGGAGTGTTACTTTGATGTCTGGATCAATATGAAGTAGAAGAAGTCATGAAGGAGATTCACGTAGCAGTATGTGGACCTCACATGAGCGGGCATACTTTAGCAAAAAAGATAGTCCGGCAAGGGTTCTACTAGGATAAACTGGATAGAGATTGCATCAACATGGTTAGAAAATGCCATGAGTATCAGTTGCATGGGAATAAGATTAATTTTCCACCAACCGAGCTTCACAATTTAACATCTCCTTGACCATTCTCAGCTTGGGGGATAGACATCATTGGAGAGATAAGGCCGACAGCTTTCAATGGTCATAGGTACAGTATAGTGGCCATTGAATACTTTCAAGGTATGTGAAAGCCATCTCACTGCCAATAGTCACAGCAAAGGGTATGGCTGAATTTATCAATAAGAAGCTCATTAATCGATTTGGGAAACCACATCACATTATTTCAGACAATGGTGTGCAATTCCAAGGAGAAACTGTAGATATGCTAGAAAGGGAAAAAATTGAGCATCACAAGTCCTCGCCCTACAAGTCACAAGCTAACGGACTAGTTGAAGCAGCTAACAAGACTATTAAGAATATCTTGGCCAAAATGGTGAAGACTTACAAGGATTGGGCAGATAAGCTACCTTTTGCAATCATGGGTTATAACACCACCATACGAAGTGCAACAGGGGAAACACCGTATTCATTGGTGTTTGGAGGAAAAGCAGTACTGATAATTGAAACTCAGGTTTAATTATTGAGAGTGGTACTAGAAGCCCAAATTCCTGAGGCACAATGGGCTGAAGCAAGGTACAAGCAGTTGTTGTCTTTAGAAGAAAGGAGGAAGAAAGCTCTCCATCATACACAAGTGTATCAGTAGAGAATAGCAAGGACTTTCAATAAGGGAGTCAGAGTCAGGCCGATCAAAGAAGGGGATTGGGTGGTGAAGCAGGCCAGACCCATTACATTTGATCCTCGAGGGAAGTTCAAGCCAAATTAGGAAGGTCCGTATTTAGTTAAGCAGATCATGTCCAGAGCAGCTGTGAAGATTTTAGATCTAGAAGGGAACGAGTTTGAGCAACCCATAAACATTGATCATCTAAATAAATACTACCTTTAGAAAAATGTGTAAAAATAAGAAATCCCGATGAGTCGAAAACCCATTTGGACGGCTCATGCAAAATAAGGGAGCCCGCTAGAGTGAAAACCTTGTAAAAAAGGCATTCTAGGCAAAAATTAGGGCAAAAGGCTTGCTAGGGTGAAAGCCTCATAAAGAGGCAGTCTAGGCAAAAATTAAGGCAATGAGAGAAGAAAGTAAGGAAGCAGTACTATCAAGTGTAAAAGCTAAAGTACTCTTACTGTGCTAATATTAATAAAATGAACTTTTTCGCAAAAGAAGAGTGTCAAACTTTCTTATAGTATTTGATTCTGTATCTGCATAACTAAAAAGCTAAAACATTGCATGAATAAATGAGATGCTTATGAGACTTAATTCTTCTTATGTTTCTTTAGACAATTGATATTATCAAAACTTTCATTTATTTCCTTCCTTGCATCTTCTCTAGCTCATTTTGTAGTATGTCTATTGCTTGTAGCATACAATTCAGCACCCTTACCTTCATTATCAGATAGCTTAGCCTGCAAATAAATCCATGCCATAAGATCTGCATTTGCAAAAATATGAACAGGTCAACATTAGCACTTACCAGATCAACCCAAGCCTTGTATTGATCATCAGTAGTGGGTCCTTGGGTAAAGCTCAGATTTCTTGCAAAGGATCTACTAGCCCAGCGACAATGAATTTCGCTCAAGAAGAATGTAGTAATAGCATAAGGAGTAAAGGATGGAAGAGGATGTAGTATTCTTTGAACCTTGCCATACTGCATGCATACTCTGGATCGGGTATAAAAGGTGACAGAACCAAAGCTAGCAATCTACACACAGTTGTTTATCACAGAGGTAGTGATGAATCTCAATTTCCACCATGGACAATGCCAGCAAATCAAATGGATAGGAGAAAGTTAGAGAGTGCCGTTACCACCAGACACTAGTCACTTTATGGCGTTGGTGTCAAACGCCACTTCTTTGAGTGGCGTTGGGCCCTGGCTTAATTCCTTTTGGAGGTTCGACGATCGATGTAGATTTTTTGGAGTTTTAGGAGGATTCCATGAATAACATTTCATACATACATTATTAGTATACATGAAAAACACACATGCATACATAAATCCACAAAATCATGTGCCTAATAGATGCATTAGCTAATAGTAGTATAGGAAGCATACATACATGCGCATATAATGTTAAACAATCATGCATACATCCACATGTTTGTATCAAGTGTATATAATACAGATACATGTCAAGGAAAATAAGTTCAAATATAAAAACCAGGACATCTACTCGTCCTCCTCTTCCTCTACGGACTCCTTAGAGTCCTCCTCATCATCACCAGCTGGCTAACTCTCAGTCTCACCGCCAGCATGTTGCTCTCTAGTCTGAGCTCCACCAGCTCCCTCAGCTGGAATATCTAATGCTATAAGTTGAGCCTTCAACTCAGCAACCATCCTGCAAGAAAAGTTGTGGGCCTGCCTCCAGGTATCACAGGTCTCTACCAGATGGGTCTTGCCCGCCTGAAAGTATGATGACAGTCGGGAAACCTCATCAATAGGGACCTGGATAAATAAAAGAGTTAGAATCCAGATGCGGGCGTAAAATGAAGAAAGAATGTCGAGATGACTTACATGAGTGCATCCATTTGTGTAAGAAATAGAAGGATCAGTTGCAGGATGAAAAGTATGCTCAACTAGGCCAGCAACAGTCCTATGATGAACTGAAAGCCCAGGGTACTCAGTGATATGACCTGGCACTACATCCCCTTGACCGCTAGATGGATAGTGGGATGGACGAGGTCTAGCAGCCTCTGAACTAGGCATAGCTCCTCTAGCACGGGTCCTCCTGCTCGGCCTGGGGGCAACAACTGGCCCAGGACTGGTGGCATAATCATCATCATCATCAAAGCCTTCAGAATCTCCATCATCCTCATCCTCATCAGAACTAGAGAAGGTCACAACACCCATGGATATCTAAAAAAAGTGATTGTGAGTCATGTAACCAGGACACACAGTTATCAAAAAAATAAAGAACATATCGCATCTTACCTTTACAAGCATCCTAGCTGACAGAGGTAGAGCTGGGAGACATCTTGCATGCAAGAAAGAAGTGTAATCCTTAGAGCGAGAAAGAAAGGATGTACACTCGAGGCCATCAAGGGCTATAGCTAAAGAATGATTTGTCAGCTCGTGTCCCCAGAACATGTCAATAGGAGGATCATGGGGTCATCTGTGAAAGCCTATCATATACTGGCATCGAGTCCTCTCTCCTATGAACCACATCCTAAGTTCTAGACCCTCCAAGAGAATCCTCAAATCATCCTTAGGCAAGGATGTAATGACATAAGGCGGCAATCCCTCCATCGGGCCCATCCATGCCCTATCAAGCTGAAAAGAAAGAATCAAGGTAAGTATTTCAAACTCATGTCAATTGCTTTGAACTAACAAGTTTGTTTTCATTTGTTTTACCCTAGAAGCAGTCAGGGAGTTAAGGAACATGCGATGACCATTGACGTCAGCAGCATGGATGCATAGTCACTGTAGACCCTAACATCTAAGAATAGGGAATGTATATTGATGCTTCAGTGGGAAGAACTGGCAAACCAAGCCTAACTCGATAGCCCATACCTGCAAAAGAAGAGTCAGAGAAGCATAAAGCAAGTAAAGCAATTAAGGAAAGCAAGAGGAAAAGTAACTCACATGAGTGGCATGCCAGAAGCTGCAGAACTTCATACCACCACGAGAAATCCTATCCATGTAGAGGTATAGATAGGCCAAAGCAGGGGAGCCCCAGTCATACCTGCTCATCTCATCAAAATCCCTTAGAATAGGGATGAAGTGTAAGCTGATGGTAGAGTTCGTATCACAGAAGATAGTGCTACCCAGCAGGTACAAAATGAAGACACGAGCCATCTGCTCGAAACTCCATTGAACTCTAGCATGTAGCTCGAAAGGTGTCTAGCTAATGCATCCACATAAAGCTTCTTGGACCTCTTCCTCCCAGGGACCATGCCTAGCATCCTGAAGATATACTCATTCTGAACATCACGATGGACTGAGTATATCCCTCCATCCCAGAAGATCCGCTCACCAGCACAAGCTAATCTAGTGATAACTGAGAAAGAAGATGGAGATATAGCATACTCCCCACATGGCAGCTGCAATGTGTGGGTAGTGTCAAACCATCGCTCCATCAATGCCTGCATGGAACGGCGATCACATCGGGAGCTCACTTGCTCATCCACATTCTCAAGAAACGTGGAAAGAAGAGGACCAAATCCAGCCTGGAGTACTAGAGTATGTACACCTAGAGGTAATCCTCTCCAAACTACTCGCCCCTTAGAGAAATTTCCATTATATGTGAAAGTAGTCTCATCCCCCTGAAAAATAAACAACAGGTATATTTCCTAACTCAATCATCTAATTTCTTGAATGCATTCTTTATTTCTAATATTGAGGCCAACAAACCATTCATTCATTCATAATTACGTTTAACATTCATTCATAATTATATTTAATATTCATTCATGCATAATTGTATATTATTCATTCATCATTAAATTGTTTCATCATTAAATTATTTTAACATTATTTTAACATCATTTGTACATCAATTGTTCATTTAACCTCATTTTTATCATATTTTATCATAATTTGTCCATAAAATGTATAAATCATTCATAACTTGCATATATCAGTCTATTTTTTTCATGAAAAATCATCAAAACATGCATCAGAGAACTGTTCCAAGTCTAAAATCACTGCCGGGACTAGGACTGGGCTCAACGCCAGTCCCAGCAGTAGCGTTTCCACCAACGCCGGTCATACAACTGGCGTTGGGGGCAACGCCACTTGTGGTAGTGGCGTTGGACCCTGTCCAGTCTTGTTGGCCACCAATTCGATTTTATTTTGCAGATTTTTGACAAATTTCACAATGCCCAGTCAAACATCAGTCAAAATAAAGTGGTTAGACACTTACCCGGTCTCTGATCGAGCCACAGAGGTTTAATTCGGCATTTGAAAGTGGAGAAATCCTTCCTCCTCTCAGAATTCCGCCAGAATCAGCTTCTAATATCTCCTCTCTAACCCGAAAGAGGCTAATCAGGTTCCAGACGGGTTCTAAGTCCGAATTATCAGCCATTTCGCTTTTTGTTTGAAGAGATTTGGTTGAGAAATGAAGAAATGAGAGAGAATTGAAGTTTTGGGTAAAATTTTTCAATTTTTTGGCAAAATGAAGAGCTGCCCGCCAACTTATATGCCATTTTGACAAATTATCATTTTGGTCCCTGAGGAAAATTTTCAAATAAGGACAGAAGTTTGGTTGCAAATAGGTCCTAAATCAAAATTAAGGCTAAAGGAAGCCAATTTGAGTCCAATTGGAGGTAAATTTCAGAGGATTAGTAAGAGTACTAGTCAATTACAGTCAGAATAATAGAGAATGATTGAGGATTACAGAAGAAATGACAGACATTACAGAAAATTTCTTTTTCAGAGATCTCTTTTCTTATCCAAATTTATAAGATGATTGGAGTGAGTATGGGCATATAAATGGTCATTTTATGTCTGAAAGATGGTTTTCCCCAGTGGAAAGTACTACCCGAAATATTTTGAGAGAGTTTTATTTCCCCAACGGAGTCATTTCAAGCACAATTCTCTCAATAAGCTTGTATTCCCCAGTGGAGTTATTCTGATTAATAATCAAAGGAAGAAATTCATTTCCTAAAGCAGAGTAATTTTATAGGATTATTCTGACAAAAGAGGAAACATCCCCAGTAAAGTCTGGAAGATTCAACAGAAGATTTAACAGAATCAGAGTATAAGCGGCTGAAGTAAGTGTCTAAACTCTATCTCTTTTAAAATAATAACTCTTCCATGCCAAACGCCAATAAGGCCAAACGCATTCCTTGCCAAATGCCAATAAGGCTAAATGCATTCCTCGCTAAAGGCCTATAGTGTTGGATGCATTCCCTATTGAAGGCCATAAGTGCTAGAAACAAACCAGATCAGATCTTGTTTTAAAACGAGTCAGATCAAAACCTTGTTCCAAATATTTGGAGCAAAATGCAGATATTTCTCCTTTGAAGTTGAGTCTAAGCAGTCGAGGTCTTAGGTAAAGCTTCATTAATCCCTCATAGAAGTTGAGTCTAAGCAGCCGAGGTCCTAGATAAAAATTTCCTTCTAGTATGCGAGCCAAAAAAATAAAATGGTTCTTATGGAGTTGAACCAAGGCAGCCGAGGTCCAAGGTAAAGCTTCAACCCCATGAAGTTGTGTCTAGGTAGCTGAGGTCCTGGGTAAAGCTTCATTCTGTATCCAAGCCAGGAAATCAGATGTTCCCCATGGAATCGAACCAAGGCAGTTGAGGTCCAAGGTGAAATTTCATTTGGAACAAAACCCTGGTGTCCAATCCAGGGAAATTTAAGAAACGCTCCCCAGGAAAATTGATCAAGGTAGCCAAGGTCTGAGATCAAATTCCTAAAACCCTTGTAGCCGAGTTAGGGAAATGCCCATGGAGTTACACTAAGGCAGCTGATGTCCAAGGTTAAGCTTCGCACACCAAAGTCGAGGTACGTAATTCTTTCCAAAAATTATTTGTATTGGCTTTATCATCAGTATCCGCCAAACCACGTTAAATTTTTTGTCTATGTTATTTTCTCTATTTTGATGCCTCCATTTATTTTTATTATTCCCAAAATAAATATTTATCCTGGTTCCACTGAGCCGCTTGTGCTCGGGATAATTTATTAATTTTCCCAACAACGGCAAACTAGCGTTTCTTAATAGATAGAAATACCCTTTCATTTCCCAATCAGTGCCCTAAGATTCTTAACAATCCAATAATTTTCACCATTTTCAGAGCCATATCCAACTATTAAAACAACATGGTCAATCTCATCTGGATTATCAGAGCACCTCCCATCATAGATTCCCTAGCCAAATCACATCATTTTAATTTATGTTGTTATTATAGGAGGCTCTAACACAGCGTCTGCAGTTGTAACGAACATATCCACTGGAGAGGAAGATACTCTTCTACCCTGCTTCATTAATTTCAACAAAAATTAAAACATATTTACTAAGAGATTTAAATAAATAAATAAATAAAATGAAGAGTGAACTTAAATTTACCTATTAGTAGAGGTGTCAAAGTCTACCCATACCCATCAACCCACCCTAACCCACTCTTGTTAGATGGATATGGGTCATAAATGAATCTTTATAAAAATTAAATGGGTTGGATATGGGTTATAAAATATAACCCTTAATTTTTATGGGTTGGGTCATATTGGGTATAGGTAACCCTATAAACCCACGAGTAAATTACATAGGATGTTACAAAAACTAAAATACTCTTAAAAATACCCTTTGATTTTTTTATTCAAAAAATATTATTTATTCTTATTTTTAACTATTTAGGTATATTTCTTTTCAATAAACACACATAAGTTAAAAACACGTGTTCCTCTCTCTAATATTAATTATTTTCTCTCTACTTTCCATATATTTTTATATTCTTTATTTTGTTCATTTTTTTTATAACCTCTAAGTTTATTCTTTCAAAACTAGGTTTCAGTACTCTTTTTTAATTTATGGACTATTTTACCCTTGCAAGGGAAGATTTACTTTTTGCAAATTTTTTCTGTCCTGTTCAGGTTTTTGCTTTTTCATAGGTTTCAGTTTCAATTTTTTGGTCAGGTTTAGGTTTTTGATTTTTCGGCCCGATTTGGTTCGATTTTCAGTTCGTTTTCTTTTTTCGGCCCGGTTTGGGTTTTTTGGTTTTGGTCCGATTCGGTTTTCAGTCAAGTTAAGGTTTTCGGTTTTTCATCTCGGTTTGGTTTTCAGTTTGGTTCTTTTTTCATCCCGGTTTAGGTTTTTGGTTTTTCGGTTCAGTCCAGTTTGGGTTTTTTGTCTAGTTCAGGTTTTTGGTTTTTGATCCGGTTTGGGTTTTTGGCTTTTGGTCCGGTTCGAGTTTTTGGTTTATTGGTCTGGATTGAGTTTTCTGTTTTTCAGCCCGGTTCGGGTTTTTGGCTTTTGGTCCGGTTCGGATTTTTGATATTTGGTCCGATTTGATTTTCGGGTTTTCGGTCCAGTTCAGGTTTTCAGTTTTTCAGTCTAGTTTGGGTTATCGGTTTTTGGTCCGATTTGATTTTTGATTTTTTGGTCCAATTCGGGTTTTTTTATTTTTCAGTATTGTTTGGGTTTTTGGTTCAGCTCAGTTTTTGATTTTTAGGTCCGGTTTGAGTTTCTGATTTTTTGGTCTAGTTCAAGTTTTTGGTTTTTCGGTTTGATTCGGTTCGAGTTTTCAGTTTTTTGGCCTAGTTCGGGTTTTGGTGTTTCGATCTGGTTTGCAATTTCAGTTTTTGGTCCGATTCGGTTTTCAGTTCAATTCGGCTTTTTGGTTTTTCGGTCCAATTCGAGTTTTTGGTTTTCGGTCCGATTTGATTTTCAGTTTTTTGATCAAGTTCGGGTTATTGATTTCTTGGCCCGGTGTGAGTTTTAGATTTTTTAGTCCAGGTCGGGTTTTCGGTCCGATTTGGGTTTTTGATATTTGGTCCGATTTGACTTTCTGGTTTTCGATTTTTAGTCTGGTTTGGGTTTTCGGTTTTTGGTCCGATTTGATTTTTGATTTTTTGGTCCAGTTCGGATTTTTTTTTGTCTTTCGGTCCTGTTCAAGTTTTTGGTTTTCGGTTTGATCCGGTTCGGGTTTTGGTTTTTAGATCCGGTTTGGGATTTCTGTTTTTGGTTAAATTTAGTTTTCGGTCTAGTTTAAGTTTTTGGTTTTTCGGTCCAGTTCGGGTTTTTGGTTTTCGATCCAATTCAATTTTTGTTTTTTCAGTCTTGTTCTGGTTTTCGGTTTCTAGGCCAGGTTTGAGTTTTTGATTTTTCAGTCCAGGTAGGATTTTTGATCCAATTCGGGTTTTTTTTTTATTTTTCTGTCTGGTTCATGTTTTTGATATTTGGTTTGGTTCAATTTTTGATTTTTCGGTCGAGTTCGGGTTTTCTATTTTTTGGTCTAGTTCGGGTTTTCGATTTTTTGATTCGATTAGATTTTCAATTTTTTCTGTCTAATTCGGGTTTTCAATTTTTCATCCTGGTATGATTTTTCAGTTTTTCAGTCTAGTTCAGGTTTTCGATTTTTTGTCTGATTCAATTTCGGTCCAGTTTGGGTTTTTGATTTTTTCGTCCAGTTTGGGTTTTTGGTTTTTCATCTTGGTATGATTTTTCAATTTTTTTGTCTAGTTCGGATTTTCAATTTTCAGTTTTTCATCCTGGTTCGGTTTGGTTTTTTGTCCTAGTCCGCTTCAATTCTTTATTTTTCGGTCAGGTTTGAGTTTTCGGTTTTTTTGGCTCTATTCGGGTTTTTATTTTTGGTCCTGTTTGGATTTTCTATTTTTGATCAGTTCGAGTTTTCAGTTTTTCGATCCGGTTTGAGTTTTAAGTTTTTTGATCCTATCCGGTTTAGTTTTGAGTTTTTCGGTCCGGTTTGGGTTTTTGGTTTTTCAATCATGTTCGGTTTGGTTTTTTGACAAAAAATCTAAAACCGAACGGAATCAAAATTTAAAAATATTTGAAAAATAAATGCCAAGTCAAACCTAATTGACTAGTTTGGTAGGTGTGGGTATCCATTTTAAAGAAATATCTTAAAATTTTAAAGAAAAATACTAAAAACTTAATAAATAAATAAAAATAAATATAAAAAGTAGGACATTAAATATTATATGGTTATATGGGTGGGTAAGGGTTGGTAAGGATTAGATGGGTGTGGGTACCCATTTAAAATTTATATGGGTGATAAATGGGTGGAATGGATGATATTTGACCCACCCATTTAAACCCAACCCATACCCACCCAAACTCACCCATTTGCCACCTCTACCTATTTGGAAGGAGTTCAGGGTATGTCTTGTACTCCACAGGGTTCCATTTTTCATTGACAATAAGAAACCAATTGAAGGTAAACCATGACTCGTATAAGAGAGCAATAAGCCACGGAAAACCATGCTTGTTAAGATGGAGAAGACGGTAGACAAGCAGAGAAGATAAAAGGAAGAGGATAATGATATCCAAAGCTCTATTTAAACGGTTTTTAATGGGAATTGCTTCATATAAAGTTGGA
>CANYLF010423625.1:0-27849 GCA_948193215.1 Bocquillonia castaneifolia
TAGAGATCCTCCACTAACTCATTTTTAATTATTATTATTATTATTATTACTTAATTAATGAATATACATGGAAATTTCTAATTGGATACTTAAAAGTAGCTTTTGACTTTTTAACCAAATTAGGGAAAATATCTAATTAACCCTAAAATATTAATCTATGCCTCAAACATCCTCCTAACTAATATTTTCAACACTTATAGCCCTCCTACACACAAAAATGCTTAATGATGCACAATTAATAAAAATTAACCACACTAATGACACACTATTGACACAAATTAATCACTAATGCATGTAATAATGTATGAGGATGTTACAGTTTAGCATAAGGGAGATAATAGTGAGCCGCCACCTGAACTGGCATCAGGAATATCTTACAAGGTGTACGTCTTGATTCCTTTAAGAATGCAAAGACACATTGACCCTAGAGATTCTATGATCGGACTACCGCATTCTTAGGGCGTGATTCTTACTAGCCCCTCCTAGAATTATTCTAACCTTCATTTCCTCTATGGCAATTATATCAAAGTGATAAAACAAAACAAATCCTACATTTTACATGTATACATTTATGAAATGTGGGTTTTTATTATTAACAAACAAGATCAATTTTAAACAAATTTACCAAATATGATTAGAAATCAAATTACATGCAAAGGTGACATAAAACATACAAGGCAACACATAACACAACCTAGGTTTCTAACTTATTTTAACCTACTTCATTACCAAATAAACATTATTAGTCATTTTTCAAGCATAAAAACACACTACAATTACCCATGAAGGATGAGGAGCTTACCTCATCACTTAATTCCACACGAAAAGCATTTTTTAAGGCCAAAATAGCTCCAATGCCACTTCAAGACTCCAATGCCAGTGTAGCATTGGTATTGTAGGCATACCAATGCCACTTCAACTGGCATAACGCCAGTGCACACCCAGATCCAAAGAAAATGCAGAAAAACACGAGAAAATACAGAAAAATTCTATATGCAGATGATCTAAATGCCAAAAACAAATGTTCTAAGCCTAAAAACATTCATATCAATTCCAAAACATATTAGTATGCATCAAAACACATATTTTCACCCAAAGAGGCAATTTTTATGCATTAAAACCGTACAAATATTCATAGAAAATTCATTTTAACACCAAATAAACTCAGATCTTACTCATAATTCTATTAATGTTGCAGAAACTCATTAGTAACATAAAACAAACATACAAAGCATTTCAACATTATTTTATATCATTTAGACATTTAAATCGTGCCATAAATCATGCCAATATACATCTAGAATAACCAAACATGTTATACATAACACATCATGCAAAGAATGATCAAAACAACACATAAACCTAGAAAACATACCTAGAAACTCTCTGGAATTGGCTTGAGAACCCTCAGGGAGTGTCGAATGATGTAGAACAAGGCTTCGTTGTTGCTAATCACCAAGAGAAATGGATGGTAGGTAGTATTTCTTCTCAAGAAACACCAAAAAACTCCAATGCAAAGGTTACCTAGGGTTTCTAAGTCAAAATCCTTTTATTAAATTGATTTTAGCTTCAAAATACCCAAGTTTGGAATTTAATTCAGATTTGAAACGAATTTTGCAGCCTTTTGTCGTCCAGCCCCCGTCTTAAGAGGAAAAGCTTGCCTTTTATAGGTAAAAGATTGGTGGAGATAAGCTTCAATCATTGGATTATTATCCCTAGATTAGTGTTTACCTATTCTTGGGGATCAACTATCTGAATCTAGCCACGTTCTTGGGCTGTAGAAGGAGTTCAAATTGTCTAATTAAACTAATATCGATAGACTTTGAAGAAGATAAGTGATAAACCCTCTTTTAGATGATGATAATTCAATGAAAATCCATAAAAAAAAACCAAGGATAAATCAAGAAATAATGATAGATAATGATAAATGGACAATTTTTATCACTTTCTACCTCATCTCTAGCTTGAAAACTGATCTGGAACGAAGCTTAGTTTTATCCGATAGTTTGGAGTTTGAAAACAAGTCAAAATCTGCCTTTTAGACTACCCAAGGACATCCGTGCCACTTCAAATGGCGTTGGGGAAGGGCCAACGCCACTTCAAGTGGCGTTGGAGGCCCTTGAGTAGTACTTGGCCCTTCCAAGGCCCATTTGAGGCCCGAAATGTTTGAATCTGAAAAACCGTATTAAAGAAAAAAACGTGCAGAATGGCCCAATCTACGATGTATGTTAGTTTTAGGGCATTTTGAGACTCGAACAAGAAGTTATGGCCAAAACTGTCTGAATTTTGCATGATTAGGTTAAAAATAAGCTAGTTTTGACTCAAAACGGGTTTTTCGCGTTTTAAGGCACTTTCAAAAGAAACAAAGTGATCTGCAAGAAGCCAAAATCATTCAACTTATGCTAATCAAAGCACATGCTATCATCATAGGGCCTTTAAGCCTCATCCACATTCCTGCATCCAAAAATTAAGTGTCTACAGTTTGCCCTCGCTTTGTCGGAGGTTTGGAATATTAACCAATAATATGGAAAATGATGACAAAGCACTAACCATATAATTTTTGGAAAAGAAATGTCAACCTTAGCTCTGGAGTACTGAATCTTGTCTTGGACCTCGGCTGCCTTGACTTGACTCCATGGGAATGGTGTTAATTTTCTCTGGAGGGCAATCCTCGTGACATTAACTCCATTGGGGATTTGAAATTGCTCCACTGGGGATTTGAAATTGCTCCACTGGGGATTTTATGCTTTCTCTTTTGATTAAGGGCAATCCTTTAAAATTCAAGAATCATCTTCTTGATAATGCTCCACTGGGGAATGTCTGGTTTTTGAGATTTCAATTCTGGAAGTTATTCCATTGGGGAAATTCCCTTTTCAAGGTCTGGGATTGGGTTTGATCTCACTCATTTAAATGCTTTCAGAATTTAAAAATGAGGTTTGGATCGGGAATGAATTCCAAATACTTTCAGAGTTTGGAAAGGTTTGATCTCACTCGTTTTAAAATACTTTTAGAGTTTAAAACATGGTTTGGATCGAAATTGTTTCAAATACTTTTAGAGTTTGAAACAAATACTGTTTTAAAAACTTTCAGAATTTAAAACAAGGTTTGTTAGGGTTAGTTTCAAATACTTTCAAAGTTTGAAACTGTGTTTAGGTCTCAAAAAGTGTTTAAGAATTATCTGGGAATTTTTTGGAATTTTTCTGGACTTTTCAGAGGCGTTCTATAATTTTCCTCTATTAACTCTGTCATTCTGACTATAGTTGTTTGTAATTTCTGCTGATCTTCTGAATTTTACCCCCAATTGGACTTAAATTGGCCTCTCCTAGCCTTAAATCTTGATTTTGGACCTATTTGCATCTAAACTTCTGTCCTTGTTTGAAAATTTTCTTCAGGGACCAAAGTGGTAATTTGCCATTTTAGCTTTTCAATGCAGTGTGCATAGCCTTCTTCTCCCTCTTTATTTTTTTTTTCACCATGTTTGCACTCATTTTCTTTCATTCAAATTTTAACCAAAATCCTTGAACTTGGACTTGTTGAAATGGCATTTCCTACTGCTTTAGACCCTCGTCTTCTTCCTCAATGGGATTATATCTCCATTTTTGAAACCAAGAAGCTTACAAGGTTGACAATGGTGTATTAGCTTATGGAGACAAGGTTTCACCACTTTCCTCCATCAAAAAACACATTTCTCTTCGTGCAAGAGGCCGGGTAAGTGTTCTAACACGTTAATTTCATCATTGCATGGCTGGGTACTGTTGATTATCTCCAATTTCTATAAAATGAGAGAAAATATGCTGGAAAATGCCACTTAGGACGTCAATGGCAGTCCAAGTGGCATTGAGGGGTTTCAATGCTAGTCCAACTGGCGTTGAACCCTAAAATGCCACTTCTGATCCATTTTTCATCCTCTAAGGCCAAAAATGCATGTTTTGACTATCAAAAATGAAAAATTGTACTTATAATGATGCTATCCATGAGTATTTGCATGTCCTAACTTCCTAAGTTAGTCAAAATTTGATAAAAATGATAATTTTAAGAAGAAACAAAACTAGGTTAGAATTTTGAAGTCATACCTGTACCTACCTGCTGTAGAGAGATACTGTCACTTTTGATCAGAAGGGGAATCTCTATAAAGCCCATGAGGTTTGGAGAGTGACGCCTCTCAAAGTGCGTACTTTGGTTCATCAAGCTGGATTTGGACCATTTGTCAGTGCTTTTACCTGCTCATTCTGAGGATCAGGTGAGTTGTCATTATGACCGCCGTTCTATGTAGGCATTGTTAGAGAGATGGTTTAGTACCACACATACTTTTCAGTTGCCATGTAGAGAGTATACCCTTTCCCTCATGTCTTTTTCTGCTGTCACGGGTCTGGCCTGTGTAGGGGAGTCGATCCCTTTTGATGTTGGGATTTACACTGTGAGTAAGGCTACTCAGGATGAGTATATCAGACTGATGATTAGCATGGTCCCTCAGAAGAAGACTTCTAAGCGACTCCATATAGATGGGATCGTTAACCACTTGCTGAGTTATGATGGTGGTGTAGGATGGCATGCAGACAGGATGGCACGTGCATTTATTCTGTATCTACTGGGTAGCACTCTTTTCTATAATAGTAACAGCACAGTTCCCATCCACTTCCTCCCCATTCTTAGAGATTTTACTGCTATGAGTATGTTTGATTGGGGATTTACTACCCTATCCTATCTCTATTACTGGATGGACGGTGTCTTACTGGGCGGGAAAAAGCACTGCGGGTTCTGGCATGCCACTCATGCAAGTCAGTCAACCATCTTCATTTTATTTCCCACTTTTCTTTTTAGCTTCTAACATTCTTTTCTCTTTTTGCAGGTTTGGGCCATCGAGCTTGGCTTGATACAGCGATTTACACCTAGCCATTTGATTCGATCTTTTCCAATTTTGAGTCATTGGGCATGAATCGGCAACCGACTCATGAGACCTAAGTACACGAGCCTCACATTCTTCTTAATGCTCTGACTACTAATGATGTAAAAAGAAACAAACTTGTTAGTTTAAAACAACTTTTGAAAGTTTTCAAAAACTTACCTGTTTGCTCTATTCTTTGCAGATTGATGTTGACTGGCTGGGTAGTGCATATTGATGTTGACTGGTTAGGCAATGTAGAGAACTTTCCCAGATATGTGTATGCCAGCAGACTGAAGGATAGGTTGAGGATCCTGCTTGAGGGCCCTAGGATGAGGATGTGGTACCTCAAAAAGAGAGTTCACCGCCAGTACTCTTGGCAGATACGCAGAGTACCCGTCCATCCTCTGACAGACATTTTCTGGGGTCACACCTTGGTTGGTAAGTCTTTGGAACGAGCACTTGTTGGGGCTCCCTGTACTCTCTTCTTGGTTTGATCCAAGGCTTATGCTAAGTTCTTGTTGAAGAGGTGCCTTCCTCGACTTCCCCTGTCTGAGTAGAGATTAGCTCAGGTCTGCATTGATCTTCTAAGTCTCATATACTCTGAACCTTTTATTTAAATGCTGATCTTCACATATGCAGGTGCGAAACGACGTTGCTACTTTTACTATCCCTGGGGTTTTTGATGAGGATGAGGACATTGATGCTCCACAAGTTGGGGAGACCCAGGCTGAGGATGCCCCCGAGTCGACTGAGGTGCCCCCTGTTGCTAGTGATGAGGCTGGGCCTAGCCTTCGACCTCCTCCAATGACTGGGACCATGCCTGGGGTTTAAAAGAGTTACCCAATAGCGGTCTCAGCGACCAGTTCATAGGCATCCTCTAGAGGATCCTACTAACTGCGTTCCAGGTGTGATCACTTCTTTCCTAGGTCACACTATGCTTTACCATTCTCCTACTGGTATTATGGAGCATACTCTAACTCCCATTTTACCTTATATCACTTTTTCTCCAGCATGTACTCATGTAAGTTTCACAAATTTGGTGCTTTTCTAGATTCAATTCTGTTTCTCTAACTTGCTTACTTTCTCAGATCCCAACTATTGTTGTTGCCCACCTGGCTAGCTATTATCATGCTAGTAAGGCTCTTACTGTAGAGGCTTGTGATGCTTGGAGAACAGCTTATGACCGTGCATTATAGATGAACCATTACTTGAGGACTCGCCTTCATGAGCTGGAGGCAGCTGCAACCTCAGGTTCGAGTGATCAGAATAAGGATGAGGATGCCCCTGTTGATATACCTGTTACTGGAGATTGTTCTCATCAGGAGGTAGATCATGATAGAGAGCCTTAGATGTTACTTTCCCTGACTTGTTTGAACTATTCTGGAGATTCTTTGTTCATTTTTCTTTGTTCTTTTGGATATGTACGTGCACTTTATGATCTATGTACATATATACATTTTATGATGTATGTTCTACTTTTCCTATGATGTATGCCTGAAATAATATGCTTAGAATCCCCCAATCCGCAAAATCTTGGTTGCTGGTGTTGCAGCGCCATTCCTTTATAGATGCGACTAGTTTGCTCCGTTTTTGACTATTTATGAATTCCAAACTTCCCCAAGTGCCACGGGTTGAGCTCTGCCCCTTGTTTGAAGAGTTTGAGGGGATTTTGGGCAAGGTTCATGAATCTAACGCTGCTCTAGCTCTAGACCTCTTACTCCAGAGTCTCTGGCTATTGTTCCCACTTTCACACCTTATGCTATTACCCCCTTATTTCCTTAGGGACTACTGCGAGGAATCTGGCTTTCACTAATAGAGTTACCACTGATGATGATTACAAGGCTTGAGTTGATCAGGCAATTTACTATGTCGGCTAAACTATCTGATGATGATGGTAGGAGTGCTGAGTTATATGATGCAAGTTACACAAAGTATGCAAAGAAAAATGGGGAAGACAAAGAAATGCATTGGAAATTGGTTTTAACAATGTCAAATGGAAAAAGAAAAATTAAGTCTCATAATTGTTTACTTTATTCATGCAATGTTTTATCTTTTTAGATATGTAAACATAAAATCGAACATTATAAGTAGGTTTGACAATTTTCTCATGCAAAGTTTATTTTATTAATATTAGCACAATAAGCGTACTTTAACAAATTACATTTGGTATTACTGCTATCTTACTTTTTTCTCTCATTAGTTTTGCCTTTATTTTTTCCTAGACTGCCTCTTTCTAAGGTTTTCACCCTAGTAGGCTTGCCCTAATTTTTGCTTGGAATGTCTTTTTTATAAGGTTTTCACTCCAGCGGGTGGCCTAATTTTTGCATGAGCCGTCCAGATGGATTTCAATTCATCGAGCTTTTATTATTATTATACATTTTTCTAAAGGTAGTATTTCTTAAGACGATCCAGGTTGATGGGTTCTATGAACTCGTTCCCTTTCAGATCTGAGATCTTCACAGCTCCCTTAGGCAGAATCTTCTTGACCAGATATGGGCCCTCCCAGTTTGGCTTGAACTTTCCTCTCAGGTTGAACGGAATAGGCCTAGCTTACTTCAGCGCCCAATCTCATTCTTTGATTAACCTGACTCTGACTCCTTTATTGAATGCCTAGGCTATCCTCTGCTGATATACTTGAGTATGATGCAGAGCCTTCTTTTGCCTTTCCTCTAAAGACATCAGCTACTTGTATCTTGATTCAGCCCATTGTGCTTCTAGAATTTCTACTTCTAGAGCCACTCTCAGTGATCTGACCCGAGTCTCAATTGGCAACACAGCTTTGCCTCTAAACACCAAAGAATAGGGAGTTTCCCCTATTGCACTTCTCATGGTTGCATTATAACCCATGAGAGTGAAGGGTAATTTGTCTGCCCAATCCTTGTAGGTCTTCACCATCTTAGCTAGGATCTTTTTGATAGTCTTGTTGGCTGCTTCCACTGCTCCATTGGCTTAAGGTCTATAAGGTGATGATCTGTGATGTTCTATCCCCTTTTCTTCTAGCAGATCTGTTGTTTCCCCTTAGAACTGAACTCTATTGTCTGAGACTATGTGATGAGGTTGCCCAAATCTGTTGATGAGCTTTTTATTGATGAATTCAACCATATTGTTTGCAGTAACTGTTGGCAGTGAGATTGCATCCACATGCCGGGAGAAATACTCGATAGCTACAACAATGTATTTATGGCCATTAGAAGCGATTAGTCTTATTTCTCCGATGATGTCGATCTTCCAAGCTGAGAAAGGCAAAGGAGATGTTAAGTTGTGTAGTTTGGTAGGTGGCAGATGAATATGGTTCCCATGCAGTTGGAATTCATGACACTTTCTGATCAGCTTTATACAATCTCTGTCCATAGAGTCCCACAGTACCCTTGTCGGACTATCTTCTTAGCCAAAGTGTGCCCATTCATGTGAAGCCCGCAAACCCCAGTATGGATCTCTCTCATGACTTCTTCTACCTTATATTGGTCAAAGCATCAAAGTAGTATTCCATTTGGAGCTCATCTATACAACATCCCTTCATAGTAAGTATAATTCCTTGAAGTAACTCTCAGAGCATGCCTCTTCTTTCCTAAAGCTTCTTTTGGGTATTTCACTCTTTCTAGGAATCTCAAAACTTCATGGAACCATGGCTTTTCCTTTGGTATATACACATTCATTACCCGTTCTCCCTGGTAACAAGGAATTCTTGATATGAACATCAGTAATGGCTTCATAGCTATATTTTCTGGATTATCCCACAAAGATGCTAGAGTCATAAGTGCATCTGCCATTTGATTCTCTTCCCTTCGTAGGTGTGCAAATGTATAATTCATAATACTCAGGCTAAGCATATGAATGTACTCAGCATAAGGCTTTAGCTTCTCATCTTTGACCTCCCAGTTCTCAGAGTCTTGATTGATTATGAGCATCAAGTCTCCATGGATGGTGAGATTCTTTGCTCCTACTCTAATTGCTGCTTCTAATCCAAACACACATGCCTCATACTCTACCATGTTATTAGTAACTTTGAAATCCAGCTTCTTGGCCAAAGGGATGTTCTCTTCTTTTGGTGTGATCAGGATTGGCCCCACTCTGACTCCTTTCTGGTTGACTGCCCCGTCGAAGTAGATCTTCCACCCATTTGATTCTACCAAGTTTAAAGACTCATCAGGAAAATCATATTCCCATGTTTCCTGCCCTTCTATAGGATTAAGGGCTAGAAACTATGCTACAGCTCTCCTTTTGATGGTCTTCTTGATCACATATTGGATGTCAAACTCTGTTAATAACAGCAACCATTTAGCAAGCTTTCCCACTAGTACTGGACCTTCATATAGATAGCATAGCGGATCAACCTTTAACACAGCTTGAACCCTATAGGATTGGTAGTAGTGCCTTAACTTTCTTGTTGTCCATATTACCGCCAAGCAGGTTTTCTGAACAATGTCATATTTTGCTTCATAGGATAACAACTTCCTACTGAGATAGTAGATAGCATGCTCAACTCCATCTTCATTCCCTTGTGCAATCATGGCTCTTATAGCATCATCTTCCAAGGCCAAGTACAATATTAATGGCTTTCCTGCTCTAGATGGTTGCAGAACAGGTGGGCTCATCAAGTATTGTTTGATCTTGTCAAACGCTATTTGACATTGTTCGTCCCATTCTATCTTCTAACCTTTTCTAAGTAGCTTAAAGATGTGCTCACAAATCGTAGTTAATCTGGAGATGAACCTACTAATGTATTGGACCTTCCCCAGAAATCCTCTGACTTCTTTCTCAGTCTTGGGCGCTGGCATGTCTTGAATAGCTTTCACCTTGTCTGGATCTACCTCAATTCCTTTCTGACTCACAACATGTCTTACTCCAAAAAAGCATTTCTTTGGGTTGAGCCTCAAATTGTACCTTTCGACCCTAGCCAAGAATTGATCCAATGCCTCAAAGTGTCCTTCCCTGGTTGATAACTTGACCATCATGTCATCTACGTAGACCTTGATTTCTTTTTACATCATATCATGAAACATAGTTGTGGCCATCCTTTGGTAGGTTGCTCTTGCATTCTTTAACCCGAATGGCATGACTTTGTAGCAGTAGATACCCCATTCTGTGATAAAGGCTATCTTGATCTTGTCTACAAGTGCCATCATGACTTGATTGTAGCCTACAAATCCATTAGTTAAGGAATACATGGCACTTGATGCAGCACTATCAACCAAAACATGAATACGGGGTAGTGGGAAGTCATCCTTCATCGAAGCTTTGTTCAAATCTCTATAGTCTACACACATTCTCACTCTTCCATCCTTCTTGGGCACCAGGACTATGTTGGCCAACCATTCTGGATAGTTGACAACTTTTAGAAACCTGGCTTTGAGTTGCTTCTCAACTTCTTCATTAATAAGCTTCACCCATCTTGGTCTAAGTCTTCACAGCTTCTGTTTAACTGGCTTTTTGTTTGGATCTGTAGGGATACGATGTTCTGTAATGCTTTTGTCGATACCTGGCATGTCGTCATATGTCCATGCAAATACTCCTTTTCTTTTATTTAATATTTTTCAAAATTTTCTCTCTCATTAGTAGGAATATCAAATGCAAGTGCTATTTTCTTTGGATTATCTTTTGTGCCAAGATTAATAAAATGAGTTTTCACAGAATTAATGTCAAAAATGCTTATGGTATGATCTATGTAATGCACAGTGCCATCAGGTAAAACATCAGACAAGTAAGCAAAATTAGCATTCATATCATTGACTTTAGAAAGGAAAACAGAATCATCCTCAAACAAGTCAGATGCTATTACATCAAGATCAGACTCTTCATAAAACAGACTCATTAATGAACTTTATATAAACTCATCTAACTTAAACACTGCGGCTAGAATTGGATCAGCTTCCTTGATCAGCTCTTCAAGATTGATCTTGTGGACTCCTTCTATCAGCAGTTTTTCCATAACTTGGGTGTCTAGCAGCTCCCTGAAAATCTCGAAACCTGGTACTTGGATCTTGCCTATGTCCACTGGTTCAACCTTTCTTGGGTAAAGGACCCCACTTTCAGGAACAAAGAAATCTGCAAGGGCCTTTCCTGTCTTGACCTTCTCATTGCCATCATAGCCCAAGCCTTCCTTGGTTGTCTAGGTTATGAAGTCTGGTATATGAGTGATTCCTTGTTGATTCTTCCCCAGTCCTAATGTAGGCATATACTCCATATTCTTCATCATCCAATTGACAACAGGATTACTTTCCCATCAAAGATACCCATGATCTGAAAAGCCCATAGGGGAAATGACCCCCTAAAGCGCAGCTCGTAGCATAGCAACTGAGGCAACTGGCTCAACTGAGATGGTCAGAATGTCATCTTGATCGGGGAACTTGATTTTCTAGTGGATTGTGGAAGGCACTCCTCCTAGAGCAAGAAACCAGGGTCATCCCAAGAGCACAACAAAAGTAATGGGTATATCTAGGATAATAAAATCCACCTCTGAAACAATTGGCCCAGTCTTGAACTTAGCAGTAAATGTCTCTTCAACTGCACATTCAGAATCATCATAGGCTCGAATGACCAAGTCAGAGGGCTTCAGGCCTTCTTTAGCTATTCCCATTTTTGAGAGAATCTTAAATAGGCACATATTATTGGATGAACCATCATCTACCATTACATATGAAGTTTGTTTGCCGTTGACTTCAGCAGTAATGAACAATGCCTTATTGTGGTCTGTCCCTTCTAATGGAAAATCTTCATTAGAGAAGGTGATCTCCCCTTTCTTCTTTTCAATTATCAACCTAATCACTTCTTTAGGTGTTGTGGATTCCGAAGCTGGGATCTGAGTCAAGGCCTTGACTAAAGCTCACCTATGAGATTCATATGAAACAAGTAAGTCTCATATGCTTGCATTAGTCTTAGTCTTTTTGCGTTGCTCAGTCACAATATCAGCAGCAACAGCTTCCTTCACTGCCTTTTCTTCGGGTGACTTGCTTGATCTACCCAAGTCTTACTTTTGAAAATCTTTCCCACTTCGAGTAGCCAAAGCAGGTGTAGCATTGTCAATCACTAACTCATCTTCATCAGAGCTGTACCATGCATCGAATTTGAAGCAATCACTGATCTTGCCATCTTTCCTACTTTAGATCATGTAGGAATCAACCTCATCTTTTGAAAATGAGAGCTTTCCACCTACTTCTTCACATAAGGCCTTGATATATTTCTCAATGGAAGTTGGGACATTTTCGCTATCTAAGAGTTATTGTCATGCTTCAGCCTTGTCCTAGTCCTTTACATCTTCACCCCATCCCTTGGGCCATGGAGTGTTCTTGTTATAAACATCAAACTTAGGTCCCCACGTAGGCTCAATATCTTTTAAAGAGGTAGCACGTGGTGGGTGCTTTGGATATAGAACTTTAAAGTCAAACTTGCTAGAAGGTTGGCCTAGGAGATCTTCTACGTACTCTTGTCCATCAACAACCTCCTCCTTGGTTTTCAAGAGGGAATTCCAAGCTTCTTTGGGAGTTCCCTTTTCTAACTCAGGATCCTCTTCCACATTAACCCATGCTTCATCTAAGTCTTCAAAGGAGGCCCATACATCTTCTTCTGCCAATCCAGTCTCAATGTAGCTGATTCTGGGTGGTACATTATTGTAACTTGGTAATGGGTTGTTTTTGTGGTTGGGCTTCTCAAATCAGGGTCTATGACTTTCCCTTCATCGATTAGGTCTTGGGTGGAGTGTTTAAGCTTAATGCAATTGTCAATGGAATGAACTTGTACTTGGTGGAAACAGCAAAAGGCATTTGGGTTGCATTGTGGTGAGTTTATGTTTGGTGGGTTTTTTGCTGGTTCAGGTTTTAAAAGACCTTCTTTCTCTAGCCTTTCAAAGACTTTTGAGAGCTATTTATTGAAGTTTGAGAAACGGTGAGTGGTTTTTACTGCATTGACTTCCAACATCTTAGTGGATTGATTGTGAGTGGGACTTGAACTGGCCTTGTACATCTTCTTCTTCTCAGACTTTATCTCTTCAACTTGGAGCCTATCATCATAGAGCTTAACAAAGTTTCTTGGATTCATAAGTTGAAGCTTCTCTACCCAACTAGCACACACATTTCTTGCAATGATTCGGACCTAGTCCCATTTTGAGGGCTTGTTAGGCATCAAGGCAGCTTTATTCCTCCATCTAATCAGGAACTCAGAAAATGTCTCACCATCCTTTTGTTTTGTCATCTCCAAATCTCTCAAGGAGACTTCTAGGGCAGCATTATAGGAGAACTGGTCCCTAAAAGCCTCATTAAGAGCCTTCTAGTCAGATTTGACGATCACCGGTTGAGCATGGTACCCGTCAGATGCTACTCTTTCCAAAGTAAAAGGAAACAAACCCAGCTTTTGCTCCCCATTCAAAGTAGTTGCAAACATGATGGTTATGTATTACATGAGATGCAATTTTGGATCCCCAACTCCATTGAACTTTGGCATAACAGGCATCCTGAACTTAGGTGGCAGTCCAGTTAGCCCATACAAGCCTAAGTTGTCAAAGTCAAAATCCTGGTCTTTGCTCTCGACCATCTCTCGGAGCTTCTTCATCTTCTTAGTCAAAGCATTCAGAGCTTCTTGGTCAGGGTGTCTTTCCTCATCCCTTTCCTCATCACTACTTTTGGATTCATCCTTCCTATGTTCATCCCATTCCTCTAAGGGTTTCTTGATGGTCTTGTCTATCATCTCTTACAAGGCTATCAAGACATCTTCACTCAACCTGGCCATGGTGCTTGGGGAAGTTGGTGCTTCTAAAGTTGGTGGTGGTATGTTTCGAACCAGGCATCCGGCTTGTCTTGCCCAAGACCTTTTGGAGGACTCTATGTTGTTGCAAAACAAGGGGTTAGCATGCTATGTTATGCATGCAAGGATGCATGAATGCATAGAACAACCAACACAAGTAACAAACGTTAGTCAATCACACTTACTACCAAGTGGTAGATCTTCTAACCTTATTTCTCCCACACATGTGTTCATTTGGCAAGTCAAGATTCCTAGGAATGGGTTTGGGCCTTCGCATCAACAGGGGATTCTATTGCCGACGTAGCATGCAAATTTGCATGGAAACAAGCTCTCAACATCCAATCTAAACAATAAGTCATCATTATGTCCCTATCCCATGTCTTTGCTCTTTACGAGTCCTTGATGTTTCCCATATTCTAGGGTCATTTTAGTATCAATCAGGTACAATTAGATCGATGCACCAACATCCCTTAAACATAGGTAGTTGTCAAAGGTCACTCTTCTCAAACCCTAACTAATCCTATGCTGTAGGGCCGCATTAGTCAGGTACAGTTAGACTAACACTTGACACCCCTATAGGTAGCAATCAGAGGTTTGATTCAAGGGTAATAACACTAGACCAAGTCCAAATAATGGCTTCATGGCATCATATAAGCAAACAATGTTTGGTAAGTCCTAGTGGAAGTTGCTAAGGTCACTACATGGCTTAAGTCGGTTCAGTCTACAAGAGGTTCCCATAGAAGGCAAACTCCCATTAACCATCTCCCTCATTCAAAAAAGGTTCAAGCGATGGTAGGATATTCAACTCAGAATTTCCATTAACTATCACTCATTAACCATAGCTATGATGGTAAGCAATAGTAGGAAAATTTCATCTATAAGTGGTAGTCATTGATTTCGCCACCCAAGAAGTGCGCATTGAAAATCAGGGGCAGCTTGACCAATGGTACCCACGAGGTAGGGTGTTTTAATCCAAGCATGTAATGCAAGGAAACTAGAGTTTGGAATAATAATAAGAAGTGGCTATAATCACATGAATCAATAGTCTGTCATCCCTAGTGGAGTCGCCAAACTGTAGACAAAGAGGGGTTACCTCAGTGGTCCCAGCCTGACTGATGATTGTGGAACTGTGCGTTTAGCATGAGGTTGAACTGAGATCAGGAATATCTTACAAGGTATACGTCTCGATTCCCCTAAGAATGCAAAGACACATTGACCTCAGAGATTTTGTGATCGGACTACTACATTCTTAGGGCTTGAATCTTACTAGACACTCCTAGAATTATTCTAACCTTCATTTCCTCTATGGCAATTATATCAAAGCGATAAAACAAAATAAATCCTACATTTTAGATGCATTATACATTTATGAAAAGTGGGTTTCTATTATCAACAAACAAGATCCATTTTAAACAAATTTACCAAATATGATTAGAAATCCAAATTCCATGCAAAGGTGACATAAAACAAACAAGGCAACACACAACACAACCTAGGTTTCTAACTTATTTTAACCTATTTCATTACCAAATAAACATTATTAGTCATTTTTCATGCATAAAACACACTACAATTACCCAAGAAGGATCAGGAGCTTACCTCATCGCTTAATTCCACGTGAAAAGAATTTTTAAAGCCAAAATAGCCCCAACGTCACTTCAAGACTCCAACACCAGTGTAGCACTGGCATTGTAGACATACCAATGCCACTTCAACTGGCATAACGCTATTGCACACCTAGATCCAAAGAAAATGCAGAAAAACATGAGAAAATGCAGAAAAATGCTATATGCAGACGAACTAAATGCCAAAAACAAATGTTCTAAGCCTAAAAACATTCATATCAATCGCAAAGCATATTAGCATGCATCAAAACACATCTAAACACATATTTTCACCCAAAGATGCAATTCTTATGCATTGAAACTATACAAATATTCATTGAAAATTCATATTAACACCAAATAATCTCAAATCTTACGCATAATTCTATTAACTCTACAGAAACTCATTAATAACATTAAAAAAAAGTACAAAGCATTTCAACATTATTTTACATCATTTAGACATTTAAATCATGCCATAAATCATGCCAATATACATCTAGAATCTCCAAACAGTTATACACAACACATCATGCAAAGAATGATTAAAACAACATATAAACCTAAAAAACTTACCTGGAAACTCTCTAGAATTGGCTTGAGAACCCTCAGGGAGTGTCGAATGATGTAGAACAAGGCTTCGTTGTTGCTAATCACCAAGAAAAATGGATGGAAGGCAGTATTTCTTCTCAAGAAACACCAAAAAACTCCAATGCAAAGGTTACCTAGGGTTTCTAAGCCAAAATCCTTTTTGTAAATTGATTTTAGCTTCAAAATACCCAAGTTTGGAATTTAATTTAGATTTAAAACGAATTTTACAACCTTTTGACGTCCAGCCCCCTTCTCAAGAGGAAAAGCTTGCCTTTTATAGGTAAAAGATTGGTGGAGATAAGCTTCAATCATTGGATTATTTTCCCTAGATTAGTGTTTACCCATTCTTGGGGATCAACAATCTGAATCTAGCCGCGTTCTTAGGCTGTAGAGGGAGTTTAAATCGTTTAATGAAACTGATATTGATAGATTTTGAAGAAGATAAGTGATAAACCCTCTTTTAGATGATGATAATTCAATGAAAATCCTTAAAAGAACTAAGGATAAATCAAGAAATAATGATAGATAATGATAAATGGAAAATTCTTATCACTTTCTACCTCATCTCTAGCTTGAAAACTGATCTGGAATGAAGCTTAGTTTTATCCGATCATTTAGAGTTTCAAAACAAGTCAAAATCTGCCTTTTAGACTGCCCAGGGACGTCTACGCCACTTCAAATGGTGTTGGGGAAGGGTCAACGCCACTTCAAGTGGCGTTGGAGGCCCTTGAGTAGTGCTTGGCCCTTCCGAGGCCCATTTGAGGCCCGAAACGTCGAAATCTGAAAAACCGTATTAGAGACAAAAATGTGCAGAATGGCCCAATCTGCTTTCAATTTTTGTTTTAAGCCATTTTGAGACTCACACAAGAAGTTATGGCCAAAATCGTCTGAATTTTGCACAATTAGGTTAAAAATAAGCTAATTTTGATTTAAAATGGTTTTTTTACATTTCGAAACACTTTCAAAAGCAACAAAGTGATTAGCGAGAAGCCAACATCATTCAACTTATGCTAATTAAAGCATATGCTATCATCATAGGTCCTCCGAGCCTCATCCACATTCCTGCATCCAAAAATTAGATGTCTACAGTTATCCTTGGGATGATCTTTGGAGAATTTCCATGCTCTTGGAAGATCTCCATGCACTTGTTGGTGATCCACTTGTGCTTGATCATCTCTTGTTTCTTCTAATGTTTGTTGTTCTTGTGATTCATCATCCTTGTTAGTCTCCTTTTTACTTTGAATTTCATCTCCTCCAATGTTGAGCTTATCAAGATTATCTACAATTTCATTACAAGAAACACTACCTTTCACAAGATCAAGTTTACTAGATTCATCAATGGTAACATGCATGGACTCTTCAACAACTAGAGTTATTTTATTAAAGACTCTATAAGCTTTTCTTGAGTTGGAATAGCCTAAAAAGATTCCTTCATCCTCTTTGGATGCAAATTTTCCAAGATAATCCTTGGTGTTAAGAATGTAACACTTACAACCAAATACTCTAAAATATGAGATGTTGGATGTTTTACCATACCATAACTCATAAGGTGTTTTGTTCAAAATAGGTCTTTTGGAAACACGATTTAAAATGTAACATGATGTATTGATGGCCTTCACCTAAAAATAAGTTTGTAAACTATATTCATTAAGCATTGTTCTAGCCATCTTAATCAATGTACGATTTTTCCTTTCAACAACACCATTTTGTTAAGGAGTTCTTAGACATGAAAAATTATGTGAAATACCTCTTTTAGAACAGAAATTTTCAAATTCTTTTCCATGACCACTCCTCAAGGAAGTTATGAAATAACCTTTCTCATTTTGAACACGTTTTGGAAAACATTTAAAGGTTTCAAAAGCATCATTCTTATGAGTAAGGAATGCAAACCAACAAAATCTAGAGTAGTCATCAACAATGACATAGATGTAGTGTTTTCCACTCAAGCTAGCTACTTGTGAAGGTCCAACCAAATCCATGTGAAGTAATTCAAGTGGTCTAGAAGTACTTACTTGGTTCTTTGGCTTGAAGGAAGATTTAGCCTGTTTTCCCTTTTGACAAGTTCCATAAATCTTGTCTTTGGAGAATTTAATTTTTGGTAGATCTCTTACAAGCTCCCCCTTACTTAGGCTATCAATTAAATCCATGCTTGCATGCCCAAGTCTTCTATGCCAAAGCTAAGCATCATTGCTAATAGACATAAAACACTTCACATTTTGGTTAGTAAGGTTGTATAGGTCAATTGTATAGACATTGTTTATTCTTTTGCCCTTGAATACTTCATCATCCAAAGATTTGGAACTAGGCAAGTATTCAAATCAAAAGTAACTTTGAAACCATTATCACATAATTGACTTACTCTAAGGAGGTTATACTTTAAACCATCAATAAGAAGCACATTCTTAGTACAAGTAGAGGATTCCTTACCAATTGTGCCAATTCCAATTACCTTACCTTTGGCATTATCACCAAATACTACCAATCCTCCATTTTTCATGTCTAATTTAGAGAATAAGCTTTTCTCACCGGTCATGTGCTTAGAGCATCTACTATCAAGATACCATTCACTTACTCCCATTGTGGTTTTCAAGCATACCTGCAAAAAGAAAATTAATTCTTTGTATTAGGTACCCAAACAAGTTTGGGTCCTTGATGGTTAGCATTAACAAAAGTACCTGAGATAAGTTGCTCCCTCCTAACATGGCAAAACACATTAATGTGTCCATGTTTCATGCAATAATGACATTGAACATTAGGAGAGGAGGTCCTTTTGCTCAAGGCCTTTTACTTTATGTGATGTTTCTTTGGAGTTTGACCCTTAGGGATTGGCTTGCCTTTTGGTTTTCCTTGAGGCTTGTCCTTAGACTTGCCTTGTGGCTTTCCTTTAGGTTTGCCTTGAGAGGTGTTATTCCTCTTGGCTAATGAGCCATTTAGTGGCTTATCTCCTTACTTAGACTTAGGCTTCCGACCCTTGGTCTTAGCAACATCAACACTAGAGGTTTATGGTGGTGATGATGATTTAACAAATGTGGTGCTAGAAGTCCCACTAGATGTTGAGCATTCATTAAATCCCAAGCCATGTCTCACAAGGGGAGGTCTTTGTGACACCAATAAGGTATCAAGATTTTCCTCGCCCTTATCAAATTTGACAATGGATTCTCTTAATTCTTCTACCTCACATTTCAATGTGTAATTCTCTTTTGCAAAAGTCTCCATTGAGGTGAGTTTTGAATTGAGATGCAAGTAGTTGACCTTTAACCTCTCATAGGGAAAGTTTAAGTGCCTCTACTTGTGCTCTTAAATCATTAACTTCCCTATTATTTGCCTCACAAGGTTTTTTAGCTTCAACATTTTCACATTGGAGGTGAGTACATTGGGTGTTAAGATCTTTGATGAGTTCAATGGGATCATCATCTTTGGAATCATCATCACTACTACAATCGAAAGTATAAGAAGGAAAAATAGAAAAGCAAGAAGTACTTACCTTATTAGAAGAGTCCTCTAAAGCCATGAATACAATGTTGGAAACTTCATCCTCACTCTCATCTTCACTTTCACTATCTTCTTGTCAAGAGGAAGAAGGTTGTTCATTCTCATCCCATCCGACACTAAAGCTCTTCTTGTGCCTTCCTTTGAGTGTAGGGCAATCCGGTTTGATGTGCCCCTTCTTCCCACATTCAAAGCACTTCATTGAGGAGATATTCTTCTAGCTATCTTTGTTTCTCCTCCTTTCCTTGCTTTTGCTAGATGACCCCTTTCTTTCTTGAATCATCCTTATTACTCTCTTAGAGAGCAATACAAGTTGTTCTTCATTAGGGCCACCCTTTCCTTCTTCATTTTTGCCTTCATCATCTTGAGAGGCTTTGAAGGTAATGTTTTTCTTCTTTTCTTCTTTCCCCTCATTTTCTTCTAGCTTTTCATCTTCATCATAGTTCATGTCATAGATTAAGAGATTACCTATGAGCTCATCAGTTCTCATAGTTGAGAAATCCTTGGAATCTTTAAGTGAAGCAATTTTAGCCTCAAACTTCTTCCTAGGAAAGGACCTAAGAATTTTCTTGTTGACTTCACCTGAGCTATAAATTTTGCCAAGTTTTCTTATCCCTTCCACCAAAGCTAGAAGACGGTTGGTGAGGGAGGTGACATGTTCATCGGCTAACCTCTTGAAGGTTTCATATTGATAAAGAAGAATCTCAATCCTCTTATTCTTTACATCGGTTGTGCCTTCATGATAGTTTGCCAATGTTGTCCATAAGGCATGAGTAGTAGTACAATAAAGTTCTCTAGCACATTCTTCTCTAGATAAAGAACCAAGCAAAATAGACATAGCTTTGTGGCTCTTACCCTTACTTTTTCGATGTGCATCCACCCAATCCTTTCTGTCAAGCTTTGTAGTCATCTCACCTATGGTTGTGGTTAGTGGTGGCCATTCATTTAGGACTTGATGCCAAACATTGATTTGGTCACTATTCAAATAACATTGCATACACAATTTCCGGTATGGATAGTCACTTCCATCGAAGTAAGGTCTCAAGCTTCCAAAACCATCACCTGACATCTTCAATGATCTTCAAGCTCCCAATTAAGGTGCAAATGAGCTATTAGGCTCTGATACTAGTTGAAATACCTAAGAGAGGGGGTGAATTGGTGCGGAATTAGAAAATAAAAATTGCTTTCGAGACTAGACAAAAATTTATAGTGGTTCGGTCCAACTCTTGACCTACGTCCACTTCTCCCAAATACGGGTTCCACTACCACTAATGGAATACAAGAAGATTTAACAGGCTATCTCCAACCTTTACAATGGAAATTTCACAGGCTATCTTTAACCTTTATAATGGAGATTTCACAGGCTATCTTCAACCTTTACAATGTGAGATTTCATTGGCTATCTCACAACCTTCATAAGGAGATTTAACAGGCTATCTCCAACCTTTACAATGAAGATTTAACAAGCTATCTTTAACCTCTACAAAGAGAATTTCAAAGGCTCTCTCCAAACTTAAAGTTTACCAAGGCTCACCCCAAACCTAGTGTTTACAAAGGCTTACACCAAACCTAGTGTTTACAAGGCTAACACCAAACCTACCCAAGTGTTTCCAAATTCTCACAAAGGTTGACAGTTGTACAAGGTAGAAAGATCACTTAACCCAAGCAACAAATGCTCTAGATTTCTAACTACTAACCACACAATAAATTCACAAATGATTTTATTTACAAATAAATTTAGAAAAATAATTTGTAAGAGTTTTGGCCATCTAAGAATCTGTGTTATTATCTTAAACATAATTAAGAGGGGTATTTATAGCCATAAACCCTAAAATTAGCTGTTAGAAACAATTCTAGGTGTGTCTGCAATGGATAGATGAATTTGAATCAAAAGTCAATGATTACCCATTAATCGCAGACGCGAAACCATGGTAGCGGGCGCGATGTTTGAAACATCTTCCAACGGTCATGTTGACCAAGAAATCGAGGGGGTGATTTCTCTTGTCGCGGGCGCGATATCATTCCTCAGAAAATGCCTTGAAACATGACTTCTATTTCTTGAAATCGCGGGGGTGATTTCCTTGTCGTGGGCGATATTAAGGATGAGAGAATGCTTTGAAAATATGATTTCTGGTTGAAATAGTGGGGCAATTTTCTTTGTCGCGGGCGCGATCTCTTGAACTAGAAAGTGCCTCTGAAATGTGTATTCTGTCTCCTCAAATTGCATGGGCGATTGTCCAATCACGGGCATGATTTGACTAGGCAGTAGCTCCATTTTTCACACAAATGAACTCTTCAAATCGAGGGGACGAAATCCTCAATCGAGGGGGGCGATACCTATATCGAATTACAAGTCATTTTCTTTTTGACTTTTGATCAATGATCTTCAATATACATACTTAAGAAGCTTTGTCAAATATAAAATAAGGTTGTTAAACTCAAAATAAGATGGATTGGTGCCACCAAGGCCAACAATCCATAAGTGTATGGATTATCATAGTAGTAATACTCAGAATACGAGGTTGATCCTCAGGGACAAGTGTTTAAATTAATTTTTTGATTATTGGCATGAATTGCATAAAAGCAAAATGGATACCCTTGATTGATTGTTGAAATCTTGAAACCAATTTAACTAAATTGCAATTGAAACTAAGCAATGTAACTAATTGAACAACTAAATTAAAACTTTGTAAATGTAATTGTGATTAAAGGAAAAACCAAATTTTAATTAAAATTGATAAATAAACTCAAGAAGTAAAGCACTAGAGTTCATGATATAATCTAGAGGGATAATCAAATTTCCTGGTTCTGATTCATTCAAGCAAAACTTCTCTAAAATGTTTTAATCCTCCGTTGAGGCAGAAAAATGTGTTTAATTAAACCGACAATGCAATCTCTTAATGCAATCCGATCAATTAATGAAAGCCATTAAGCAAAGTTTACAATTCAAGCCTAGCTCGATTTCCGTGTCCGTATTAACTCTAGACAAACTAAATTCCCAAATCCGGATTAACAACAATCTATCAATCAATTATCAATCCTAAAACACATAATTCATGGTGGCTAATCAAAAAATATGCAATTTAAGTGCTTGGAAATTGAATTGAATGAAACCCCAATGAGAAATATATAGAAATAGTCAATCAAACCATAGAAAATGAGTTTACCCCTACTAGATTTCATTAATCCCTCTAGTTGGGGTTTTAGTTCAACAACATAGTGTAATTCAACAAAATAAACATAAAAATGATTAACAAACTAAATTAAAACTAAATTTAAGAAATAAGAAAAGTAACACTTAGTCTTAGAAATGATAATCAAGCCTTCAATCTCCAAAACCTTCAAGAACACCTTGAATTTGATCCAAAACCAAAGGAATACCAAGAGTTGTTTTTGTATTTTTTAAGTAAAAATAAGTTATCTCCCTATCTGATGTTTCTAGGCTTGTATTTATATTTTTTTTGACTCTAAAGGTCCCAAAAAATGCCCAAAATAATTTCTGTCATCCTGACCAAACCGGACCGGATTGGTCCGGTTTGCAGTCCAGTTTGGGGCTGCTTCTTTGGCCTTCTTCACACATAGGGGGAATTGGTTGAAACCAGACCAGGCCGGTCCAGTTTGTGGTCCAGTCTGTGGTCCGGTTTAACACTGATTCCACCGTCAATTTTCCCATTTTATCCGTACCAAGTTGACTCCGGTCAATGGTCCGGTTTAATACTTTGACCGCTCGATTTGAAGCCCAGGCAAGTCCAAATTCATCTCGGTTCGATTCCATGTGTTTCTAAACTTGAAAATTTATAAAATACAGAAAAATAAATAATAAAAACACTCAAATGGAGAAGAAATTAAATTAAATTCCTTTATATTATATCGGTTCTAAACCGGTTATCAAATTCCCCCACACTTGAGCTTTTGCATATCCTCAAGCAAATTAAATCAACACTTATGAAGATGGAGCTAAGCTCAAAATCAATTACAACCCAAGCTCTCATCAAAATAACAATTACCCCATCCAAAATAATCAAAATTAACTCAACCAAAGGTAATGTTAAAATTCAAGCACTTCTAGTCCAAAACCAAGTTAAATGAATTAATTTGCAAATTCCAACAACCAACTTAATCCCAACACTCTTACAAAAGTGCACAAAACTACTCAAGTGTATAGGTTAAGTGTTTACTCTCTCTAGTCATTGCATAGGAGAATTCAACCATAAGTTTCCTTCTTAATCAAAAGTTCTCCACGTAAATTTATTGGAAAATACAAATCAAAAGGTGTTCAAAAGGGTTGTAATGGGGATTAGGTGGGGTAGGATTTAGAAAAGAAAAGAAAATTAAAGCTTCAAGAAAATGCAATTATCCATGCATAACCATTAACTTATAACATGAACAAGAGTAAGTGTAAAGTTGAGTATTCACAATTTAAACAACTAAAACACTTCCTTACCAAAACTAACACATATTTACAACTGATGACTTGCTCAATATTTCACTTCACTTTTTTTTTTCAAATTTGATTTTTCTCAATTTTTTTAAGAGGAAGTTTCCTAACTTTTGCAATTTTTTTTAACTTTTTCATTTCTACGTTTTGTTTTCAAGGATAAACACTTTATGTACAAGGAACACTCAACCCACTTATTCATGTCACAAATTAATTCTATATTCAATGAAACTTAAGTGCATTCTCATAGGGTCTTTTGAAAGGGAAAATGTAGAAAAGCTAACACCGGCTAAAAACTTGTGGCTAAACATAAAAGATAACAAAGGCATAGGCTCAACTTGGCTTACTAATGGAGCATAGGGGTAGTTAATTTGGGCAGAGGTTACACCTAAAACGCCTTCATCACTTCTGCAATTCCAATAAAACATGTGGATTCCTAATGCATACCAAAGCAAGTTCTAATGAATTCTCACCATACAAGATACTCTCAAATAAGAAGGTATTATAACAAAATAGTATAATGAGAATCAATTGGCTCAAAAGCCCACCCTATAATAGACAATGTTGAGAATTAATAAGAAATTGGAATACCATAATGTTACCCTGATATTTCACTAATGATTTTGATGATGTAAAACACTAAGTTATTCACTAATAAGTTTGTTAAGTGTTTTTCAGGTATCACAATATAAACGGATGCATATTTTTATTGGATGAAGTAAACATTTTGTACAAGTCAAAACTTTTAACTTAGTCGAATGAACATGAATTAACCTTATTAAAATGCTTGGTGTTTTAGTTTAGGTGGATAGTTTCAAGTGTAAACCTTATTAAAACACTTGGGTTAATGGTGTTTAGTTTTAGGTGGATAGGTTCAAGTGTAAACCTTATTAAAACACTTGGGATAATGATGTTTAGATTAGGTGGATAGGTTCAAGTGTAAACCTCAATAAAACACTTGGGTTAATTGGTGAGAGTTTGGAGTAAAAAGATAAAATATGTCATGGGATAATTAAACCTGCAACTTATGAACAATGGAGATCGTATAATGGAAGTTTAGGGCTTAAGGAAAAATAAATGTGTAGAGTCAATTTCGGATGGGCTGAATTAAACGAATTAACTACACTAATTGGGCAATAATCATATTATAAATTATATATGGATTGAAAGCCCAATATTTCTAGTATTCAAAAAAAATTATTTGAATTTTCGCAGTTGAAAAATTAAAAATATGAATTTTTGAGTGATTTATGGTCATGGAGTAAGACAAGGGACTGAACACATAGGTTGTATTCAAACTTATGGTAAAAATTGTAGAAAAATCATTTGAATGTAATATTTGATGTGGTTGTAGCTCTAAACGTCTACTTTTCAATGCAAAAACAGTGTAGCATTTTGAATTTTCTACAAGGAGATATTCTTGTTTGAATACAGACTACTCCAGCTGCAAGTCACATTCTTTAGGTTTCCATTGTTTGAATTATTGTAAACAATCTACAAATCTCCAGAAAATGAGCCATATATTGATGAAAAGGTATGGATGTATAGTTTCTAATAAAAAAAAATCATAATTTTTCAATGAGTATAGCTGGAGATATTGAATTTTGAGGGAGACATGCTACATTTGTTAAGCAAGAATGGAGCCTCACCAATTAAGTTTAAATTTCTTGGTTGATTATGAATGGCCACTTTAAATTTTCTGCCTATAAAAGGAGTATTTGAGGCATCAAAACACACACAAGAGTTTGAAGAAAGAATAGCAATTAAGAGTCATAATATTCATAAGTTATTTGAGAGTTTATGTTGTAATTGTGAGAAAAAACCTTCATTCTTCTTCCTATAACTTTCACTTTGTTTTTGTATTGTGTGAGAGATACTAAAACACAAGGAAAGGTTTAAGTGTGTACCTTGAAAACACTTGGGTTTTGGGTTTTGATTGTAAGCCATAAAAATACTTGAGTTCGGTTTGTGAGTTAGCCTTAGAAAACTCTTTTGTAAAGGTTGAAGATAGCCTTAGAAATCTTCATTGTAAAGAATGTGAGATAGCCTTGTAAATCTCATATTGTGAAGGTTGGAGATAGCCTTGAAATCTCCATTGTTTTCTATTTGTGGTTAGCGGAACCCCAAAGAGTGTCTTTGGGAGAAGTGGACGTAGGTCAAGTTAGGACAGAACCACTATAAATTCTTGTTCATTCTTCAAAGAAACTTTTTTTATTTTCTATTCCACACCAATTCACCCCCCCCCCCCTCTTGGTCATTTCAATTTGTATCAGAGACAGGGTGTCCATTTCAACCTTACGTGGGAGTAAAAGATCAAAAGTTGACTTTGAGTGAAAGCTTTGGAAGTTTGAGACCTTACTTTGATGGAAGTGACTATCCATATTTGGAAGTTAAGTATGCAAGCCTTCTTGGATAGTGATCAAATTGATGTTTAAAATCAAATCTTAGTAGAAGGGACTCCACCAACCACAGCCGTTGGAGATAAGACAACCGTCCTTGAAAGGAAAGATTGGATGGATGCACACAAGAAGAGCAATGGTAAGAATAAAAGAGCTATGTCCTTAGTCTTAGCTTCTTTATCCAGAGAAGAGTGTGTTAGACTAGAACATTGCACAATCGCTCATTCTATTTGGAAGACTCTAGCCAACTATCATGAAGGACAATCTAAGTGAAGAAGAAGAGGATAGAACTTCTTGTCTATCAATATCAAACCTTCAAGAGAATGGCAGATGAGAATGTCACAACACTCACAAATTGACTTCTAGCATTGGTGGAAGGGCTTAGGAAGCTTGGCAAGATCTATAGCCTAAGGGAGGTAAATAAGAAGATATTGAGGTTTTTGACTAGAAAGAAATTTGGGGCCAAGATCACCTCAATTAAAGAATCTAAAGACCTCACCACCATAAGAACAGATGAACTCATAGGTAGTCTCTTAATTTATGAGATGAACCTAGATGAGGATGAGAAGCTAGAAGCTGGTGAAGCAAAGAAGGATAAGAAGAAGAAATCACTTGCTCTCAGTCAACTCAAGAGAAAGATGATGAGCCTAAAAGGGATGAGGCAAAGGGTGGTCCTAGCGAAGAACAATTGGTAATGCTTTCCAATAAAGTATTAAAAATGATCAAAGCTAGAGAAGATTCATCTAATGGGAAAGATAGAAGAATAAGTAAAGAGGTGAAAAAGAGTGGTTCTTCCATCAAGTGCTATGAATGTGGCAAGAAAGGGCACATCAAACCAGAATGTCCTACTCTCAAAGGCAAGACCAAGAAGAGCTTTAGTGCCGGTTTGGATGAAAATGATGAAAATTCCTCTTCCTCTCAACAAGGTGATGAAAGTGAAAGTGAGAGTGAGGATGAAGCTGCAAACCTAGCATTCATGGCATTGGATGACTCTCCCAGTGAGGTAAGTATTTCTCACTTCTCTTCTTTTCATTTCTACTTCCAATTGTGAAAGTGATGATGAGGATGATGCTATTCAACTCATCAAGGAGCTTAACACCCAATGTACTCACCTTCATTATGAGAAGGTTGAAGGTTAAAAGCTTTGTGAGGCCAGTAATAGGGAAGTTAATGAGCTAAAAGCTCAAGTAGAGGCACTTAAGCCTTCCTAAGGAGAGCTTAAAGGTCAACTACTTACTTCTCATGAGAATGTTTCATTGAAAAGTGAGGTTGAAGAATTGAGAGAATCTATTGCCAAGTTTCACAAAGGCAGGGAGAATCTTCATAACTTATTGGTGTCATAAAGACCTCCCCTTGTGAAACATGGATTAGGATTGAATGAATGCTCAACCTCTAGTAATACTCCCAAGACTACCTTTATAGAATTATCATCACCTCCACAAACTTCTAGTGTGGATGTTGCTAAGACTAAGGGTCAAAAGTCTATGTCAAAGCAAGGAGCAAAGCCATCAAATGGCTCTATGGCCAAGAGGTCAAACTCCTCTCAAGGTAAACCCACGATAAAAAAACCATAAGGAAAAGGACCTCCTCTCCTAATGTTCATTGTCACTATCGCATGAAACAGGGACACATTAATGTGTTTTGCCATATTAGGAGGGAGCACCTTAGCTTGGGTACTTTTGTTGATGCTAACCCCCAAGGACCCAA
>CANYLF010424216.1:0-10553 GCA_948193215.1 Bocquillonia castaneifolia
GAAAAATACAAGTTTAAGGATTAAATTGCTGATTTTTCCTAACTTTCCTTAATTTGACTCGTGTCACAAGTTGTATACTAATTTGACCCTTCTTTTCTATAAATATATTAAGTTTGTCTCCACTTATATGAAAAAAAAAAAATTTCCCTACTAATAGGAGTTCAAGACGGTGGTGCATCTAGTGATTGAGTTAAATATTCAAAACACATGTGAGAATTAATACAAAGTAGCAAATAAATCTAGGGTGATTGAGTGAGAATTGGATTAATACAACTGTAGCAAATAAACCTAGAGAGGATTTTATCTTTTGTGCGATATAGAGTAAACTCTAGAGTAATAAATATTTGATAAATTAATAATTTTAATTGAATAATAGTAATTTTGTTTATCATAACTCGAATTAACATATTACAATATTAATTTTTTTGAAGAATTCAAAAAATAAATTAATAATCTTAATAAAGTAATATTTTTATTTGATTCATTAATATTGTTTTATAGAGGTTTTACTGTATGATATAAAAAAACAAATTAAGTGATTAAATACTTCATAAAATTATAAAATTATAACAATGTTCTATGACACAAACTGATGTAAATCAGAAATGATAAAATGATAATCTTAAATTTTTAAAATTTTTTGAAAATTGTGATTGTTAGTAAATATTTTCCTCTTAAAAAGTTAAAAGTGAGTTTTAATTATAACTCTAATTTAAATCCTAAAATTGAAAATTTTTTACCAAAATAAATTCTAAACCAAACCTATATATGGATGTTTCCCGCCACTTTGTCCAAGCAATGGTAGACGGTCTCTTCCTCTTTTAAAACACGGAACAAAAACCAAATTATGTCCTTCAAAACCATAATTTCTTCTTCTTCATCATCATCATCATCATCAATACGCCATTTGTTCCTTAATCTCCTCAGCAAATCCACTTCTCTTTCTCACCTAAACCAACTCCACACACACCTCCTCCTCCGCGGCCTCCAATACGACATCCCTCTTGCCACTAAACTCACCCACAAGCTCTTCTCTTTCAACTCCCCTCACCACGCTCTTTCCCTCTTCTTCTCCATCCCTAAACCTGACCTTTTTCTCTTCAATGTCCTCATCAAAGGCTTCTCTTCCAACCACTCTCCTTTTTCTGCCATTTCCCTTTTCTCCCATTTGACCAAAAGTCTCCACCTTTACCCTGATCATTTCACTTATGCCTTTGTTGTATCCGCTGCCACGAGCTTTGGGGATCCAAAGATTGGGTTTTTACTGCACGGCAAGGTTGTTGTTGATGGGTTTAGCTCAGATTTGTATGTTGGGTCTGCTCTTATTGATATGTACTTCAAGTTTTCTCGTGAGGATATTGCACTTAAGTTGTTTGATAAATTACCTCAAAGAGATATTGTTTTGTTTAACACTATGATTTCTGGATTAGTCAGGGTTTGTTGTTATGAGGATTCTATTAGACTTTTTGGAAATATGGTTTCTCGTGATGCCCCCCAGTTTGATTTGACTGCATTGATAGCTGTATTGCCAGCTGTAGCCGAGTTACAGGATTTGAGATTAGGGATGGAGATTCAATGCTTGGCTATAAAGTTTGGCTTTCATTATCATATTTCTTTGCTCACATGTTTGATTTCTTTGTATTCAAAATGTGGGGATGTTGAGACTGCTAGGGTATTGTTTAGGGATATTGGTAGAAAGGATTTGATATCTTGTAATTCAATGATTTCTGGGTTTACTTGCAATGGTGAGACTGAATCTTCAGTGAGATTGTTCCATGAGTGGCTTGGTTCTGGAGAGAAGGTTAATTCAAGTTCAATTGTTGGATTGATTCCTGTATATTCCCCTTTTGGTTATTTGCCTCTTACTAACTGCATTCATGGTTTTAGTGTTAAATCTGGAAATGCTTCACATTCTTCTGTTGCAACTGCATTGATCACAGTGTATACCCGATTAAATGAAATGGATTCAGCACGTCGATTGTTTGATGAATCTTCAGAGAAAACTTTAGCTTCTTGGAATGCCATGATAGCAGGTTATACCCAAAATGGTTTGACAGAAACTGCCATTTCTCTTTTCCAGGAAATGCAGACTTCTAATGTCAATCCAAATCCTGTCACGGTTACAAGTATTCTTTCAGCTTGTGCTCAACTTGGAGCTTTGAGTCTAGGAAAATGGGTGCACAGTTTAGTTAAGAATAAAAGCTTTGAGAACAACATATATGTTTCAACTGCTTTAATTGATATGTATGCAAAGTGCGGAAGCATTTCAGAGGCTCGGCTGTTATTTGATTTGATGACAGATAAGAATGAGGTAACTTGGAATGCCATGATTTCTGGATATGGTCTTCATGGGCATGGACAGGAAGCTCTAAAACTCTTCTACGAGATGATGAAATCTGGCATTCCACCAACTAGAGTCACTTTTCTTTCTGTATTATACGCGTGCAGTCATGCTGGTTTAGTAAGAGAAGGAGATGATATTTTCCAAAGCATGATCCATGACCATGGATTTGAACCCTTGGCAGAGCATTATGCATGCATGGTTGACATACGTGGCCGAGCTGGACAATTGGAGGGTGCTTTGGAATTTATTAAGGGAATGCCAGTCAATCCAGGTCCTCCTGTATGGGGTGCACTGCTTGGTGCTTGCATGATTCACAAGGACAGTAACCTCGCCCGTGTGGCTTCTGAAAAACTGTTTGAAATGGATCCACAAAACATGGGTTATTATGTCTTGATGTCAAATATTTACTCTTCTGAGAGGAACTATCCACAAGCTGCTTTGGTGAGACAAGCAGCTAAACATAGAAAGCTGGCAAAGACTCCTGGCTGCACCTTAATTGAGGTTGGCCAGATTCCACATATCTTCACATCTGGTGACTGGTCACATCGACAATCAACAGCAATCTATGCAGAACTAGAGAGATTGACTGGAAAGATGAAGGAAGCTGGATTTCTGACTGAGATTGATACTGCTTTGTATGATGTAGAGGAGGAAGAGAAGGAACTAATGGTGAAGGTCCACAGTGAGAAGTTAGCCATTGCTTTTGGCCTTATTTCTACTGAACCTGGATCTGAAATTAGGGTTATTAAGAATCTCCGTGTTTGCTTAGACTGTCATACTGCAACCAAATTTATATCTAAGATCACAGAAAGGGTTATTGTGGTCAGGGATGCCAATAGGTTCCATCATTTCAAGGATGGTGTGTGTTCTTGTGGAGACTATTGGTGACAGATATGTTCTTAACAAAAGGTATGTGAGTTTAGGCTGATCACCTTGTATCTCCATTTCCGCTGATTTCATAGCATTGATAAAGACAGGACAGCAATATTGTCATAATCAGATGCATGACATTTGACTCCTAATTATAATGAAGATATTCTAAAGATTTTGTTTTGCTTTTATGAAATTCTGTGCTACTTATGCTTAAATTCAAAGGCAGATTGTGTGATGGAAAATTAACAACCACTTATAAGCTCTTCATAGGATCTAAGGGTACTCATTTTCTATTATGTTGCTACCTTTATTTTCAGATTCAGTTGGCTGGAAACGAGGAAATCCTATGTGCATTTGACTGTTCATGCTATTTCAAGTTTTCTCAAGTTATCATACACTTATCAGGTAAATTTTTAGGAGTTTGATCCATCCTCTTGTCAAAGAAAATTGTGAATTTCTCAATCAAAGAATATTCTAGTCAAAATTATTCACCTTGCATTTTGTATGCAATTGTACCTTGTATGATTTTTTTTCTATAGGTGATCCATGTGTTTTATCAGAAAAAAATAACTATGAAAACCTTCTCAAAAGAAGCAACCTGTTTTTCATGATTGCTAAATATGCTCTCCTTTATATTATGTGTATGCATCAATGTGGAAAAACTATCAAACAAAACTCAGACAATAGTTGAGCTGTATTGATGTTAGTAGTAGTTGAGGGAAGATACTAGCACTTGTTTAGAAGTTGTACAACTACGAATGAACTATTCAGCAATCTTGTGGCAGTTGGTTGGAAAAAAATAATATGAGAATCAATCAAATCTTTTCACTTCAATTGCAAAACTTGGTCCATTACAAATTGCTACACAAAAATTTCACTCTAATTTTATTCGTTGTGCATCTTCATTTTGCTGGTTCATGCATCATATATGATACTTGTATAAGCAATAATGTACATGTATCGTCGGAGATGCACATATCAAAGAAAAGTATACAGACTTCTTAACAGTTGATTCCACATTGCTTTGTGTCAGGTCCCTTGGTTTTCATGACAAATGGGTCAATTCGAACCCAAAGCAAGGAGAAGATGGAGGCCAAGAGGACTGACCAGATAACAACAATGGTTGGTGTCCTGTTTTGCCGCCCCATTAGACCTTTGAGGAATGGGTAAAGATGGACAATCACCCAGAAGGCAAAGAAGAGCTTCCCAAATAGAGGCCCCCATGATTGATAACCATTGTTTATAGCATCTGAGATTCCAGCAACAACGCCCACTAGGTTGATGATTAAGATGGTAGTTGGAGGGATCAGGAGGGTTGTCCATTTAAATGTGTATAGTTCACCAAACTCCTCATCGTCAACTGCCTTGGAAGTGACAGTAAAGTTTGTGTCAATACCGGCTAAAACCTTCAGAAGACCTTGCACAACAGCGAAGAGGTGAGCTGATATACCACCAATGACCCAAAATTGCTCATTTCTCCACCACTCTTCAATGCTCACTCCACTCCATCTTAGCTCAAGAATACCCGTTCCAAAGATTGATAAGAATAGAGCAATGAAGAATAGACTTGCAAAGGTGCTTATCTGGTTGTAGACAATTCAGAAACAGGTTAAATAATATTAGCATTGTGAATAATTTCTTTTCTACTGTTCTAGTGCTAAAGATATATTTGAACTGATATAAAACCTATTGCAGCTTCCTGTGCAATGTATGTGCTACTCAGCAACTTTGTATTGTGTATCATTAGAAAAAGGGACATTAGATATTCACCTCTGGCATGATGAAGTTGTCAGTCAGCAAGCAGATGGCAGGAAGGGTACAATAGGCAAGAAGTGGCAGGGAGGTGAAAGGATAGACAGTTGTGTTGACATATGCAAATCTCTCGAGCCATTTGAGCTTTCCTTCTTTGTAGCCATACCAACAAGGACTGTGACGACTAAAGAAGATCTCAACAGAACCAAGAGCCCATCGAAGCACTTGATTGAGACGATCTGACAGATTGATGGGAGCTGAACCTTTAAATGCAGGTCTCTTTGGCATGCAGTAGATAGACCTCCAGCCACGGCAATGCATCTTGAAACCCGTAAGGATGTCCTCTGTAATTGAACCATAAATCCAGCCCAGCTGCACAAGCAAAAGTAACAACACTATTCAGGAGATCCAGTTTTTTACATGAAAGAGCTGTGAAAATGACGGCAGTTAATATAACCTCAAGTCCCCAGTCGGTTTTGTCCTCATAGCCGCAACTGATCACGTGGATGGCTTCTTTAAGCAGAGCTGCAGGACTTGAGGAAGGAGGAACACCACCTTCTTCCATTAAAGTTGAAGTCACGAAAATTGCTGACTGTCCAAATCTCCTCTCAAAATTCATCTGGGACATCAACAGCTGTTTGTCATCATCTCCTGCAAAAGAGAATAAGCCTATCAGGATGAACGGGAGAAAGGGAAGTTTGAGAAAACGAAAAACAAGTAGAAAAGTTTAGTTAGCTAAGGATTTTGACAACCTTCAAGGTTTACAACTTCTCCATTTGCACCTTGCTTGGCATTCTTCTTTTTGCGGCGTCCAAAGCATGGGCAGCAGTCGCACATTATCATCTTCGGGCGCTTGGGGCCCTTTGGAGGTGAATATCCATACAATGCTTGCCTTCTGAAAACACATCCTGTCCCGACGTACACTGGACCCTGAATTCCATCTAGACCTTTCATGTTAATCTGCAGGGCACAACAAAGGAAGTTAGCTGATTTCCTCTGCACAATATGCAGATAAATGAGCATTATTGGCAAAGGACTTACATCAAAGAAGACAGTGTTTCTGTTTGCATATCGATCGTGTCTATCAATACCATCAAATCTTTGAGGAAATTGTACATAGCAAACTTTCTTAGCAATCTGAGGATCCATCAAGAAACACATGGCTTCTCGGACGGCCTTGCTGTTATTTACATAGTGATCACAATCCAAGTTCAGCATGAAAGGAGCATTGGTGAGCACTGCAGATACACGAATCTGAAAATTGCCAAATAAGTTATGTTAGTTATAAAATAAGGAGATCTTGGAAGGGGTGAAGCAGATAACAGGTAATGATATTTTGACATTTTGTTTCAGTTTACCAGGGCATTCATGGCACCAGCTTTCTTGTGATGTGCAAATCCAGGCCTCTTCTCACGAGACACGTAAACGAGGCGAGGGAGCTCATTTCCTTCAACATCGTGGCCTCCACTGTGGCCGAGAAACACTTGAATCATGCCTGGATGATCCTTGGTATTGTTTCCAGGCCATGGAGTTCCATCTTGCATTATCCACCCCTCTGAAGGCACCTTCTGTGCTTTAGCTACAATAGCATTGATCCTAACCTTGAATTCTTCATATTCTCTCTGTCAAGACAAAACAAATATCTCAATAAGATTAACCAAAACTTCAATGCTGATAGATCTTCCACTTATATAGAGAGATCAAATCTCAAACCTTCATAGCTCTACGTTCTTTAACAAATGTTGGCTGCACTTTGTCTTTGAGATAATCGACCTTTAAAGTGAAGTAAAACTCAGGTGCACGAGGCTCTATGTTAAATTTCTTGCAGAAGGGTACCCATTTCCGAGAAAATTCAGCAGTTTCAGACATGGCCTCGAAGGTGCACATAGAGGCACCATCATCAGAGAGGTAGCATGAAATCTTCTCTACTGGGTAATCCACAGCTAAGATTGACAGAATTGTATTTGCAGTCACAATTGGAGGTTCCTTCATAGGATCCACTGTACTGACGAAAAAATCCACAGGAGCTAACATATTGGGCTCACCTTCTCGCTCATACCTGACAATATATATATATATGATCTTTACTTTATAAGCAAGCCTAGCTTCAATAATGTATTTAATTACTTGCTAATCATTAGTAAACAAATTAATTAAACAAAATTAAGTTGGAAGGTACGTATTAAAGTTTATAGATATGTAGAGAGGCTTATACCTCATAGAAAGGCGATCAAGATAGGTCTCACGATCAATAGGCAGCCACTTGGGGAACTGATCGAGAATCCATGAAATTGCAAACCAAATTTCACAGGTAACAGAAGTTAGCCAGAGGCCAATAGCATCATGTACAGGGTTCATTAGTCTATAGCGAAGAAATAGTGCCAAAATCACAAGGCGGGACACAATTATCATTCTGTAAGGGTTGATTTTGCTTGATGCAATGGGCACTTTTCTTGAGAGTGGCTGCCTTGTCTCATCCAACCTGCAACATACAGAAAGTTTACCGTTATCAAATGAGAGGCGATCAATTTAGCTTGTGTTTCGTATAAACAAATTCCATTAAATTTATGTAGTTGTGTTTGTTTCAAATAAAAGTTATCTGGAATTCTAAAACTAGATCAAATTTTTTTCAAATTCGATGATTTGTAAATGAATACGAAATATAAAGGTTTTAAATTTTTATTATGATAAAAATATACTTGAATTACATTTTTTTATTAGCTAAATGAATTTTATTTTAACCAATTCAAAATCATGTGCACCTATAGTTTAGGTTGGACACAAGTTTTCGTCTAAAACAATAGTAAAAAAAATTGAAACCTTTGCTTTGTTATTTCGCTCAAACTCAATGTATATGATAATAGTTGCATTAACAGTAATGCCAAAGACTTGTATATAAAAGATGGAAAGAATACTGACATTGCTGCATCAGGATCATCAACATCTTCAGGTCCCAGATTGCCTTGCTGCATTTTCCAGTCATCCATCCTGTCCTTCCACCCTCCTTTCTTTTCCTCCCATCTTTCACTTCCTGTAATTCATGCAAAAATATTTATACATGTTATAAATTAAAATTTCAAGAAATTAACTTAAAAACACAAAAATTTCCATTTTTTCCCAAGAAAATCCTATATAAATTAATTAATTACCAGGTTCAGAAACTGGATATGGGTGCACTCTTTTATGAAGTGAAGAAGCCATCATCATCTGATCTCCATAAGATCCAACAGGGAACTCTCCACTCACCTGTTAAAACATTAATTCAATTTATATATTTCTTAAAAACAAAAAAGGAAATTAAACAATTGAAGTATTCATTAATTTTATGAGGTTAGTTACTGGTCTTGATCTACCACCAGCTATAACTGGTGGGATTTGAGTACTCATTTCCTCATCATCACGACCTCTTCCATAAGTCATCTTCCCATGAAGCATTGCTTCAGTAAGATGCTTATTCTTATCTTGCTCATCTTCAATGTTGAACTCATGTTCTATGTCATCCACATCCTCTTCATCATCATCTCCGGCAACCCTAGGGCTCCCTTTACAATAATATTTAGAACAAAGAAAACTCAGATAATTGAAATTATAATCAAGAAAATTAATGGTAATATATAAATAATATTGTACCCTTAAGACGCTTGTATCTAGTTTTGCACTGAGGACAAACTTGAGTCCCTTCTCTTCTTTCATACTCATAACAAGGCCTGCAAACTGGAAAACCACATTCATTGCAAGCTACAAACAAATCTCCATCAACTGTTACTCCAATTTCATCTCCACATATCTCACAAACTTGACCATCCAAGCTCTTTAATTGCTTAGGCTGCACAATACATAACAACAAAATTTTGTAATATTACTACATTATCTTAGTTCTTGAAGATAAAGGGTTTTGTATATTGTACTCGGCTTTACCTCTTCATGTCCATGAATGACAACAAGCTCGTTCCGGTTGTGCGAGCCGGCGACGAGTCCAGCGCTGGCTTCCATGGTGAACGAAGAGAAGAGAAGGGAAGAGAAGAGAAAGAGATATGAGAGTTTAAAGATAAGTGTTTGAAGATCGTTTCTTTTTATTTCGTGAAAGAAAAAGGAAAAGGGTAAGGATATCTGTCACCTAATGTGTCCAAAGAAGAGATGGTGGTGTGGGCAGTTAGTTGCAGAGTCGCCATTGCCCTAAAGCTAAGCTTCGTTCTATTTTTTTTTCAACTACCTTCTACATTTCTTCTTCTTCTTCTTCTTCTTATACTTATTTTGTATATTTTCTTTTTCAACGGCCACCTTGTAATGTACTGGTTACTACTGTTTTTTTTTAATGTTTAAGTCTTTTAGAAATGCATTTTTTTTTAGATCTATACGAAGATTAAAATGTAGCCTATTTGTTTTGACAATGGTAGTATAAATGCATGTTGAAAATAAAGTATCTATATCGGTCACTTGAGTTTTAAGATAGTCAAAAATATCAAAATAGACGATTATTATGTGTTCGGAAAATAATAACCCATCCTTAACTATGAGACTTAATGCTTTGTGTGAAAGTAAATAGATAGTAAATTAATATTTATGGCACCAAAAATAGTTTTATTGTAGTTTGATGAAATAATTTTTTTTTATTGTTATATATGAGAATTAATCTTACATATGGTTCTAGAGTGATAGAAACACAAATATATTCCATTTCTCATCTAGTCCTAGATTTTTTTAAAAACAAAATTACTCCTTCTATCCCAATTTTATTTAGCAAAATTTGTATTTTTTGGTGTTATATTTTATTTGACTATATATTTTTTATTTTACTATCTTTGTGAATGAGTACTTCTATTTTTAACCTTACTAGTTTTTTCTGCACGTAGTGCTCGTTATTGATATAATTATGTTATCAAATCTTTTTTTACTTTTTAAGGTAAACCATATTACTTGATTACCAATGAATTTACGGTAAAAAAATAAAAATTTATATACGTTTTTAATTTTAAGTTTTCAATATTCAATTTATGCGTTTTAATTTTAGGTCTTCAATCTTCAATTCATACTTTAATAGTTTGAATGATGAAAAATTCCATAAAATTTTCACCAATATTTTTTAGATAGAGAAAAACAATCATTTTTCAGTTTTAATTTTGATATATTTATACATCTCAAGATCTAATTACGGCTACTTAAAAGCCCTAGAATGAAGAACTTGTTTCAATTAATTACACGCATCCTTTTAAAATTTAGATTTCGACCAAGACTGCATATCACATAATTTCTTATTTGTGACTCACTTTACAAGTATTTACAGTCATTAAATGGCCACTACTTCCTCATTAAAGTTGTAAATCTTGATTTTCTCTTGAATTTAAGCTTTTGAATCACTCAATTCTGAGTGTTCTAACTCAAGTTATAGCTCATCGAATGTGACACACTTTCGAATTGCGAATTTCACATTAAAGCTTAATATAAGTATGAATTTAATTTAAATAAATTAATTAATCATTAATTCTACTCTAAAATAAACATAATTAATCTAAATTAATTACTAAATAGACTTTAAATAATTAGTTCATGGCTATAAAAAATAAAATACCCAAACGAAGCAAAA